>RJWH01008007.1:0-34399 GCA_004363575.1 Solenodon paradoxus | reverse complement strand
CAGATGGTTCCGAATTTAAAACAAATGAGTTACTTGACTGGAGGCCGGCGGGTGCCAAGTTTCCAGAACAACGAGCCGCACAAAAGGACTTAAGAGCAGGAGCAGCTCCGCACACAAACCGGGACCCTGGGCCTCAGGGAGGAGACACGTCCCCTCCCAGCCGGGCGCCTGGGAGGACGCGCAGGCGGGAGGGGACCCGCGGACCACCTGGGTTTGCTCACGTCCCGGTGCCCGGAGGCGGTTATGGGAGGTCAGCCTCAGGTAACCGGACCCCCACTCCAGGTCAGCGGAGCGGACGAGCCTCCTTCGTGGAGCCTCCTTCGTGGGCGCGGCGAGGTGGGAGCAGACGCAGAGCCAAACACGACACGAGTGGAGAAGTAACAGGCGATGAGGCGGGCTGACCCGGGAGAGGAACTTGGGGACGGGCGCATTTCCACTAAAATCTGAAGGCTAAGTAGTCACAGAAAGACCAGGATGAGCATTTCAAGCCACAGGGGCAGTGCCCGTCGCGGAGGGGTGTCCAGTGTGCTCACGAAACAGAAAGGAAGGGCCGGGGCCGGGCGGGCAGGTGTGCGCCTGAGAACACGGCGGGGCTGTCCGCCTGCGGGTGCTGAGTGGGCGAAGAGGGAAGAAGGGGCGCAGCTGGGAGGCCACGTGGAGAAGAGGGGACACCGAGCTCGCCACTGAAGGGGGCAGTAGCGGGGACAGGAGGGGGCATGAGGAGTATGAATGCGGATTCCCCGTGAAAGGGAGTGAGAGAAGAGAACTGAGACGAACTCTCGCTCTTTGGATTGAAGTGGATCCTCTGAGGGGGTGCTGGCTGGAAGGAGGGTGCCAGGCCCTGCCTGGCGGAGCGGAAAGGGAGGCCTCCCGTGTGGCGAGTGCTCTGCGCACGAAGGCGTGTGGCTGCTGGCCCGCACAGCTTGCCTCCTGCTCACCTTGGGCTCATTCGGACTCCCTCCAGGGACCAGGCCAGGCTTTCTCCGCCACCGCCGTCCATCCTGCAGCTCAGAGCCGTCCTGGGCTTACAAACAGCATCAAAGAGAAGTGAGCAGCCGAGTCTACGCAGCTGGAGAAGACAAGCCTTTTCCCTTAGTTTTCAGTGGCGAGGAAAGAACCCACGCGGTTGGCCAGACAACAGACCAGCAGCTCGTGACAGAGGAGGGGCAGGCTCCCAGCAGGTGACGCTCCCACCAGTACAGGCCCCGCCGCGTGCCCGAGGGCCCCTGGGGTAGAAGGACCAGGCGTCCGGGCACAGCGTTTCCAAGCGCATCTCAGCACAGTGCCGCCAACTGGAGGGAGCGCGGGAGCTGCGCTGGACCAGGAAATCCACCGGCTTCGTGAACCCAGGGTGACCGCACTCGCCGGCCTCAACGGACTTGACACGCGTTACCCCGCCCTCCAACATCCCCCCAGCATGCGGGGAGCCTGAGCTCCCATCGTGGCAACGCTGGGGAGCCAAGAGCAGCCGTCTGACACTTAACTGGCCCTTCACACAGAAAAGCGTAAAACTGGTGTCCGTCCCGGTGGCCGGAAGACGCGCTCTGTGCCTGAGACGCCAGCCACGTGGTCGGCTCCTTAAAAGCAATTTTCATGAAATCGCAGTCACTCGCACTTGCAAGAATTAACTATTTTGCGCTCTCACTTCAGCACATTCCAGGACTGTGCTCCGGAGACCAAGGGCACAGCTTCCTCGTCAGGCCCCGCCTGCACCCAGTGCGGGGACCTCAGGCAGTTTTAGCCCCAACTGCTCCTTGCAGGCTGATGCGAAAGGCCGTGATGCCAGAGGCAGAAGCTGCGCCAGACGTGTGCCGTCATAGCCCAGACCTGACGAGGCGGGAACTTCCAGGGAACAGACGTGCTTTCCCCGCAGCGCACGGAGAAAGTGCTGCAACTGACTCAGTGACCAAAACAGCCCCGTTCAGAGGTGATTTGGAATCCTGGTTCTGCTAAGGTTTATGCTATTTATGGTCTATTCCTGCCAAAGCACCATTTTTTCAGCTTGAAACAGGATCCTGTGTTTGACCGCGGATCTAACGCTCTCGTACAGTTTATTTGGGCCTCATGGCCGTATATTCATGTGAGCAAGGTTTAGCAATGTGACAGAAAAATGCAATGACGAGATGTCATCAAACACAAACGATTTCCAAATCAGTCCCCTGTGAGCCTGCGGATCTTGCTTGGTGCCCAGATGGGCAGCGCAGATGCTCTGCACGTGCCCAGGTTATGTGCTAACAGTGAGTCAAACTTAAGAGCAACGCTACCTTCCCCCTGAAAACATTTCAGAACAGGCTGTTTCCAGAAGAAAAGAAAAAGCTTGCCGAGCAGGTCCAAGGGAACTTCCCAAAGCGGAACCTAAATGTGCAATGGCTGATACAGCCTCAGCTTTAAGAAATAAGCCCACCAGCCATGCGAGCTGCCTGAGGAGAAGCCATCGCTGGGTAAGAAATCACAAGCAGGGAATAATAATCCATTATCAAAACTAGCCCTTCACAGTCAAGGGGACTGTGAGCGAGAAGCCGTCCCCGAGCAGGAGGCAGGACTGAGATGCTCCAGTGCGGCCCCCGCCGCCGAGCACCGCAGACAGACGCTACGTCCCAGCTAACATCTGGAGACCGGGGACACAAAACTCCAAGAGCAAAGAAGATCTGAAACCGACTGAACTTTGAACGGACGAGCACCAATGGAAACACAGCTAGAAAAACAAGATAGCTTTCCTCGGGAGCTGGGAGATTTGGAATTGGTTACTTTCAAGATTCAGAATTAGCAAAAATCAGTGGAAGCACATCTTCTGTGCTGACCCCCACAAAGCATCCTGAATGCCACCGGCCGGCCACAAACCCCCCTGACTGTTCACCCGAGAGTCACTGATTCATCCAGGCCTTGGGGAGTGAGCAATCAGTGAATCTTCATTAAAATGGCTTTTTCGAGCTTTCCATAAATAGAAGTGAATTTCTTCCTTCATGAAGCTTGACAGACTGAAGGCCAAATAGTGTTAGTGTAATTTGCCATAGAAAAGAATAAAGGAACTTTGCATTTAAAAAAAAAAAATGCAACCCATCTGATCGGTTCAAAGAATTAATGCAAAGCAAAGTGAGCAAAATCCAGGCCCCTGCAGCTTCAGAATGGATGCAGCTTCTTTCTCCTGACCTGGTCTGCTCACCAGGAGGTTTGGGACAAACTCAGCATCTTCGAACCAGGCAAGGACCAGCAGTGCCGGCCGAGCCGCCCTCCCAAGGGAAACACTCTTGTGACTTTGACTCCCAGAACCTCACCGAGAGCCCAGCACTGACCACTGCCTCGGAGGCCTGACCGGGCACATAAACAATCAGTGAGCGCGTAACTTGTGTGCTGTACTCTGTGCTGCATTCATACAATAACCATACAAAAGATCATGCTAAAAGCCACGAGAGAAAACGCGGTGCAGCGGCGCGCGTGCTCAGTGCTTCCCGTGGGCCCCAGCAGCTCAAACCCTTGCTGCTCCGATGTCAGCCGTACGGTAGTTTTGAGGAAAACCAAATTGCTGTCACTCGACTTTCTTCAGGGCTCTTTGAGGCTCCCATTACTGTGTTTTGTGAACAAGATTCAGGTGTTTCTCTGTCGGGTAACAGAGACCCCAGCAGAGTCTGAATATGTACTTGGGTGTCATTTCTCCTCCCAAAAAGGATGTCGGCAATCTCCCTGGTGACCCGCGAGGGCAGACCTGGGCCTGGACAAGCCGCGTTGTTGGCCAGGCCCCTCCCTCATTCTTTTACGCACATTTACCTGCCAGCTAAGCTCTGAGAAATACTTAAAAACCCCACATGGAGTCTGTCTGAAAGGACACTGGCAGTAGATGTGAGACTTTCCAGCCTGTCGTGTTTTTAAATAATCGCATTAGAGCAGGAGGCACGAAGAAGAGAGCTCCACGTGAAGACTGGGCGCCAGGGGACGTCTCCACGAGGAGCCAAAACGCACCACGGCTGGTGGAGCCGCAGCTTTCAGAAATGAACGCACCACCCACCCCAGCTGCCTGGGGAGAAGCCATCGCAGAGTCAGAACTCGCAGGCTGGGGATAGCTACCCACTTCCACACCCGGCCCTGAACAAGGCTTTGAGGGAAACGTGCTTTGAGAAACAAGAAGGAGGCAGCTCCATGGCACCGCTGACAGGTGCCACGCTGCGGCGAGGAGACCGGGCCTGGCGGAAAGGCCCCCGTCTCTGCAGCTCACTCGGGATTCGTGGCCAAGCAGACACGGCAGCCGAGGAGAGGCAGGTCTCCGCCGCGGGGGCGGAGGGAGCACCGTCTCCCGTGAAGGGCCCTGCCTTCCTTCCCACGGTTTCTCCGTTTCCCATGTGGGCCTCGAGGATAGAGCTGATTTTCTGCACATGAGAAAGAGGATTTCTCATGCAACCTGTGAGTCGCTGACCCCAGGGACGCCGCCGTCCAGGCTCGGCCTGGTTCTGGAGGACTCTGAACGACGCTGCTTCCCTGCATGGATGGACGCGGTCCTCCAACGTCCTGGCGTGGAGGGAGGAGACCCTGACATGGTCACGGGGACCAGGAGACCGCCAGTGTGCTGATGCCGCAGGGCACGTTCGGACTCCCAGGTCCTGCGAAGTCATTGGTCATTAGGGCAGCAAGTGCTCGGGAAGGTGGGAATTTTTCCCGAAAGGAGAAAGGAAGTAGAGTCTAGAGGCAAAGCTATGTCACGTGTCCCACAGAGACCTAATGGAAGTAAAGGGCGTCACTGTCTCCCTGCGTATCCCTTACACAAACCCTGCTGCCTGCAATGTCACTGGTCTCCCATGGCCCGGCGAGGCGGGCCCGGCTCAGCAAGAGGCTGCGGGGCGAAGGGTGTCTCCTTACTGCCGTCGCCTGTGACCTCCATCCTGGGTGGGAGACGCTGCAGGAAGAGCTTTTCTCCCTGTGGCTCTTGGAAAAACTGGTTCCTGTCACCCTGGCAGCCCTGCCCCTTTTCTGGAGAAGCCGATTGAAAACTGTGACCAAGAGTTTTAGTCTCAGGGCAGGAGCCAGAGAGGAAGGAAGCATCGGGAAGGCAACGGATTATAGGGGTGGTCAAAATCAAAGGGACCGTCACAGCATCTCACAGCTTCTCTCTGTACGTGGGGGAGAGACAGGTGAAAAGAGGGGTGTTCCCGACCTGGCTTCTCCTCCATTTCATCTAAAAACCTTCCCAAGCCCTCACATTCCCCAGGGCGCTCCTGGGGGCACGGGGACCTGGGTATCTCATCTGTTACCCACACTCTTAGAATCAACATCACTGAATCTCAAACTAGTGGAATCTGCTCTCTTTTCCATAATTGGAAGCGGCTCTTTTGCTGACATCAGGACGCCATTTGCTAAGCTCTCTCTTTGGTTTCCTAAGTCCCTTTCCTAAGAGACAAGCCAGAGGCACCGTGTGACACTGAGGATCCAACGTTGAACATGACAGGGATGGCTCCAGTCCTCAGGGAGCTTGAAAGTCAAGGGAAGGGAAGTGATGTACATTAGGGTATGTTTTGTCAAAAAAAAAATCAGCAGCACGCGAGATGCACCACGGATCAGATGCAGTCAGATGGGATTCCGGTTAAAAGGCAGGAAGGAAACGGGAGGACCACACGAGGCCTGGAGGCAGCGTCTCCCCGGAAGACGACGAAGGTGTTTGGAATGAGCCCGAGTGCACAGTGGCGCTCAGACCCCGAGGTGCCTGCAAGCTGATGGAATGACTCACGTTCCACCAGCGTGACCGTGGTGACCTGCAGGCGTCAGGGTGTGTAGGCTGGTCCCCGAGTGGCGGGAAAGCACTACGGCCTGCAACTCAGCTGTGGGGATTCAGGGAATGGGGATTCAGGGCATCTCGGAAGCAATCGCTAACTCAGTTCCACTGCTTTTCACCCCATTTTCGTATGTGCCTGGTTCTCTAAATCTGGAGACTTTCTTTGTTCCAGTTTTCTCAGCAAAAAGAAACCCAAAATCCTCGTCTTCTGCTTGGGTGACAGAGGTGGCTGTGACCGTAGATGTGACACCAAGTACGAACGAAAAGTGAGTCTCTGGCCTAAAATAATTGGCAAAGAGCGATTTTAAATACTCTAAACACAAGCCTCTCTTCTCTTTCTGATCTGAACTATTTTGAAATCATTTGGGGACCATAGATAGGAGTTTTTATCAAGTGTCATTCATTGTTTTATAATTGATATTTATTTAAAATCACCAGTTTCACATGTCTTTGGCTATAACCACTAATCCCCATAGGTCAAATTTGGGTTCAATTTAAGGATCAGTATTTTGCTTGATTTTGCTAGAATGGGTTCTCTAGAAGTTTCTGAGAGGATTTCTGCTTTGATCAATTTCCTTCGTCCCGAAAGGCTTGAAGAAAAAACTATTTGCACCTTTTTATTTATTTATTTTTGGCTTAGAATAGATTTCTAGTTCAAAATCACATGCCAAAAACATTTGGAAATATTTCTGTATCCTCCATTGCTTTCAGAAACCCTCTCCTGCTTGTGAGAAATCTGCTTCCAATAGGATGCTCATTCCTTTGCAGAGTATCCACGTTCTGTTTGTTTTAGTGAAGGACACATTTTTTCATTGTTGGTTCTGAAATGTCACCACAATACAATCATGTGGTTTGCCGCTGCTTTGTCCTACCTAGTCCCGGTGGGCTGTTTTGTCTTGAGGGCTCATGTCTTCATTTCTGATTCTTTTTGTCTTCTGCTGTTTATTCTCTCCCTTTAATTCTGTTTCGTTTTGGTTTTGATTTTTTTCTTTCCTTCTCCAAACTCAATTAGGCAGACTTTGGAGCTCTTTGATAAACTCACTCTCTTGGACTTTCCTCTCATTTTTGTATCATTTTCTTTGGGGACTGCATTTTGGAGGAATTCATGTTCCCATCTTCAGCTTATGAATTCAGTCTTTGACGATGTTAGTTCTCCTCTTTAACCCAATTTTGCATTTCATTGATCTCATTTTCGTCTCTAGATCTCTGTTTTTAACTTAGTTACACAAACGTTTCATTCGCTTTGGCAGCATCTGTCAGATGTTAATATTAAATTACGCAGAAGAATTTTATAAGACATTAAACTTTGTTTCCTAAGCACATCTTCTTGGTGTAATTTGTAACTTTAATATAATTTTGATGCAGTTTGACAAATTCCTCTGCTGCTGCTGCTTTCTTTTCCAATATTGGAAGACACATTTATATTTTATATTATTTATATATTATAAATATTTATATTTTATATTTATTCTATATATTTAAATTTATCTATATATGCACACATATATGTGTACATACGGTGTCAGTCATCCCAGGGAGAATATCTGTCCTGATATTTCAGTATTTTAGTTATCTTTGGTGGTGAACTAGCCAGCAGTGCCTATTGCTAACTTTATTATGTCGAGTACCTGATTTAGCTTCTTTGGAGCATCACCTTTTTTCGTCAGCTCAGAAAAGGGTGAGGATTAAGTGTGACCTTGAAAATCTGTACAGAATCCCTGGGATACAGAAAAGAGTTAGAGTGGCTGCCGTCTCAGGTGTGCATTCAGAATCCAGTGGTGGGATGATGGGCGCCCGGGAAATGAGTCACTTCTGGGAGGAGGGGCTCTACGGCGGCGGACGCGTCTCCACGCAGGAGTTTGCCAGCGCCTGGCCCAGCGCTCCTCCGGGAAAGCACCCCCTGCCGGGCCCTCTCTGCGCGTCTGGGCAGCACCTCTGGGTCTTGCTTGGGGCGCCCGCTGCAGTCCGAGGCGGCCGCCTCATCAGGCGGCAGGGCGCTCCTGACACCTGGGGACGGAACCCCTACTGGGCCTCGGGTCTTCATCCTCCAGGTCCATCTGCTCTGTGTTTTTATTTTGATGTCCTCTGGTAGCTCTTGAGGACAGCTAAGCATCTTCTTTCTCCCAAGCTCTGAGCAAGTCAAACTGCAGCCAAAATCAGCAGCTGTTGCTTTGCTTAATAGGGAAAACATCTCCCAGAGCTGCCAAGGAGACATGATAGAAGGGGATCGAGGAAGGGAGGTCCTCTTCCCAAGACATAAAGCAAATTTTAGCACACAGAAAATACACCCTGTCCAAAAACAAAAAAACACGAGTAATTTGCCATCGCTCACTTCTGCCCTCAGATTCCACACGGGAGACCCTGTCTCACTTTTCTGCAGCACTGTTCAGACCGTGGGGCCTGTGCTGGTCTGTGGACATTGGAAGTTGTTTCTGCTTGTCTGTTCTCCTCCCACATGGCCCCCAAGCTCTGTGGAGCTGGATCCCGGGCGTCCTGCCAGGAGGAGAGCCCTTGCCCCCAGCCGGAAGTAGATCCCTTTCTCGTCCAGCCCCTCCGTCCGAAAACTCGGCCTCTGAGTGCAAATCGGTGCGGAGCAGTAGCAGCAGGTTTGCCTGGACAGGGAAGAGGACACAGAGCTGGGAAGATGTGCAGGTGACCGTGATGTGGATGCTCCCTGATGGCTGATGGCAGCCATCTCCATTCCAGTCCTGACAGATGGGGCCGCGTGAGTCGTTGTCCCAGTCGTCACGTTCGGGCCTGTCCCCTGGCCCCCCTACACCGTTCCTGCACCCCGCCCGGAAGGACTGTCCCCGCAGGCCTACAGCCTGGACTTGCCTCTGGCTGAGCAGCTGCAGCGGGCACCGGCCTGGCAGGAACGACTTCTGTCCCCTCCACGCCGCAAGGAGAGGAAGAGCCCAGCTGAGACCTTTCCTCTTAAGTGTGTCCAGTGCAGCCAGCAGGAACATGTGGGAGCAAGCTGGGCGAGCAGGGCCAGAGGAGAGAGCAGCTTCTGTAAACACCGAGCCCCGGAGCAGCCAGAGCAGAGCAGTGCCTTCCAGACCTGCGCTTATCCGGGCGAGTCTCCCCGTCCGGCAGGAGCACAGTCATGAAGTGGGGATGAGGGTCCTGCTGGATCGAAGACTTAGGAGACATGCCATCAAGTCTACATCCCAGACCGGGTGTCAAGATGTCACGCCTTTACACACGTCGCCTCCAGCCCGGTCACGGCGGCCCTCTGGTCCTGTACTTAGAAGACGGCACGAGCCTCCAGTCCGGGCCCAAGGCAGATGCTTGGGCTTCTTCACGTGGCCGCCCACCCTGTCCATCTGACTGTCCCCGTGAACGCTCAGCTCACCCCTCACGCCCCTCTCCACCCTGGTCAGACCGGCACCCTTGCAGTCCTGTCAAACACACATCTGATCGTCACGCCCTGTACAGACAGTGGCATCTTTCAGTGCCCCGTTGCTCTGTGTCAGCAACAAGCCCTGCACATCCTTCCAAAGCTGCCCACCCAGTGTCCTTCCTCGCTGCCACCCGGCGGGGAGCGCACTGCGCCTGGCAGGGACATGTGCTGGCCGGGTGCATTTCCGCTCTGCATCAGCGGAGGTCCGCAGTCACTGGGTGTCACCTGTGACGTGCACGCCTGCGGCAGTCACGCGGCGATGCCTGCCTCCCTGCCTGAATACTCGATGCCTCCCAGGAGCCTCCTCTGCGCCTCGTCTCTCCGAGCAGTCCTGTCCTCCCTTTTCATGAGGGATCTGCCCTCCACTCGCTCCCTTCCCCTGCTCCTCCAGTAACTGTGTCCTGTCTGGGCCACCGAGACCAGGAGGCGCCAGCGGCGCTGTGTCCCCTCGCTCTGAGCTCCCAGCAAGGCGCAGCGCGGAGCAGCGGGTCCGGGATTTCTCAGATGGGAGCGGGTGCCTCTGGGAAGGAAGCAGCCAGTGGCGCCGGAAGACTATTCCCACTTGCCGGAGACCAAATTGGTCTGACAGCCAAGCAAGAGACGAGCGCGGTGTTGGAGCCAGGGCAGCAGTGCGCATGTGGGGACGACTGGTACATCTGGGTCGGGTCTATGGACTCGTGCACCAGCGGGAGAGAACGAGAAAGCACATCACGATTCTCTGATCTTGTTTTACCAAAGTCAGCATCATTGTCTTTCCTCCTAGAACTGTGCCTATGAAAACAGAGCTTTCATTCTCAAGCTCGCGGGGAAATCTTAGCCGTGAGCGTGGCCGTGAGACGGCCGCCAGCACCCAGTGTCTGGGTGTGAGGGCCCACCTCCCAGGCCCGGCTCTGGGCCAGTTCACTGACCAGCTCGCCGTTGGGACAAGGGGTCGGCTGCCAGCTCCGGCCGGCTGCCCCTGACCTTCTGCTGGCCGGGACGCGGCAAACCGCTCCACCGCACTTGAATAAACACGGGCTCCTTCCTGCGGCGCCGGCTCAGCCTCAAACCTTCTGAGAAAGACCCGCCTGCAGCGTGCATGGGAATGGCTTTCACTGGCGGGGGAGACAGCGCAGAGAAAGTCCCGGAGCCGGAGCGTGTCTGCCGCCCAACCCCGGACCCAGACCCGTCCTGCCTTTCATCCCGGACATCGGGGTCCGCCTCAGCCTGGCCGGGGGCCGTGGACTGTCGCGCTGTGCTGGACTCTTCCTCCCAGATGTCGGGTGTGCAGAACGGGCCGCAGGTGACCTGGCTCTCGCTCCAGACTCCAAGCTGAACAAACAGCCCGCAGGCTGCAGGCGCCTGGCTCCCTGAGCCCAGCTGGCCCGCTTGGTGCGTCCGCGGCCACCAGAGGCACCGTCGCCCACTGTCACCCACCGTCACCCCTCGCTCCGGCCACGAGACTCACTTGTGCCCAGAGGCAAGGGGCCCCGAGGTCACCGCCTCCAAGCTCCCGAAGAAGGGGGCCAGCCGGGCTCAGGCTTTCGGGTGCCACGGCGACCTCTCTCCCACACGGTCACCCCAGGGGGGCACAAAAGAATTCGTTGAAATCTGTCCGTTTCAACTCCCCCCACAGATCAAAGCTCTACCCTCCGGTGACTACACGGAACCAGTTTGTTTTCTCTGCTGTCGCTGCTCTTTAAACATCTGAGACAGCAAACCTTTCTACACCAAGTCTTTTTTCAAGGCTTTCAGATTAGAGGGCCCTCATGAAAAAGATGTGTTTTTCCTCCTCGCCGCCATGCAGCGTGGTGTCCGGAAGCCCATCAGCGCCTCCTCTGCATTCTCAGCGCTTCTTTATAAGGCAGCGGACAGTTATGGGACAGTCACAGACACGCAGCCGGCCCAGCAGGCAAGGACACCACCGTGCTCCTGAAGCCCACCCTCCACCTGCCTCGCCGCCGTCGGCGTGGCCTCTGTAGAAACGCCCCCGTCCACACGTCCACCGATAGGCAGGCGGCTAATGTTTGAATGAAGCGCTTGAGCTCATCACTGCCCCCGCCTCTGCACGAACTCCAGCGAATGAGCAGCCCCGGGCCTCCCGAGGGCCCGACAGCTTCTCCTGATGAGCCACGCCACGCGGACCAGGCCGGCTGCCTGAGATGGGAGGGGTCTCCGGGGGACACAGCACCCATGGGCCCAGCTCACCGAAAGGCTCCTGGAGAAACACAGAGACTCCCAGACTTGGAGCCTGTCTGCTCAGGAGACAACAGGAGAGCAGTGGAGGGTCGCGAGGCAACAGGCAGACCTGGCTGCGTGGCACGGGGGGCGACCGGGGATTCAGCGAGGGGCTGGGACTCAGCCTTCCCAGCTCTGCCCGCGGAAGCTACGACAAAGGCATCTCCGGCTTAGCCACCTCCAGAAGAGACAGGGATACGGAGCTCGCGTGTTATCTCGCAAAGGGCCCGATGGTTTCTGGCTCCTGAAAGAAGCTCCCAGCCTCTTCCATTGTGATAATATGCAGACTCCCAGAGGGGCGTCCATGTTCCTCATGAAAGACAGTCACACTGTCTCTGCTCTGAATGTCTGCAAGCTGCAGCTCCGCTTAGAAGGGCACCCCGAAGGCACTCCCGGCAAGGACAGAGCACATTCGATGAACCCCTGGATCGTAGCCCAGCTGAGCACAGCTCTGCTGGGTGACTGTCAGGACAGCACTGAGCTGGACTTCCTGTCATCACAGAAAGGACACCCTAAGCAGGGCTCTATGAATTGGCTGGCAGGTGCGCCGGCCGCAGAGAACGCGAGACGACATTGACCGCGTGTGGGATCCGCAGGTTTGCGGGCGTGAAGATGAGTTGGGTCAGCAGTGGCCAGGGCGTCCCTCACGAAGCCACCACGTATCAGTCCCCAGTCGAAGGTTCATTCAGGTCACTTTCTGGTGCTAATTATACTGTAACGGTTGGGAGGCTCAGCGCACGGCCTGGCGTCCAGCAAGAGTGGGGGCCTCTCCGTCGCCATTCGTGTCGGCCCCAGGACAGGGCTCTTGGCAAATGGTTTTCCTCGTTTCTAGTTTGAAGCAATGGTAATTTGTTTCTTTGAAGCTGCTCGTTTTCTCTCCCTTTTAGGTGATGTGGTTGTTGTCAGCATATCCAAAGCCGTGAGTGCCCGGAGGTTCTCACCTGCGTGGACAGGGACGTTCATCGTCTACTTACTATGAAGCAGGTGCGTGGTCACTGAAGATGGGCAGCCTCAGGGGAAGGTAGAGATTTCAAACCCAACCATCCTGAGAGGGAAAAGGAGCCAGTCAGGCGTCAGGAACGTGAGGAGTAAAATAGCGATAGTAACTGAAGCGTTTACCTCGAGAGCGTTATTGTAAGCACTTGAGAAATATTCATAATAAATAAATCAATGTCTTCACCATTTTGTGAATTACAAATTTTAAAGAAGAGAAACCTTAGATTCAGACAGAGCAGGTGGCTTCTCCTAGTGTCCCTTCAGCAGCTTTAGGGGGCAGAATAAGGCCTACTGGACACGGCCGCCAGGTGCAGTCCACTTACATGCCAAGGACCCGGGTTTGACACCCTCTCTCTCCCTGCCTGCCTGCTCGCCTTCATTCTTCCCTGCACGTTTCCTTTTAAAAACGAAAAACCCGGAGCCCACAAGCTCAACTACATACTGCTCCTTCCTTGATAAAATCTAATAAACAGAAGTCAAAATGAAATCATCTCAATACTAGCCACTCTGTCACTGAGTGTAATGACTCTTACTGGGTTCAATCTCCCTACATTTGACACCTGGAAGACAAAGATGCTCAAGTTAAGTCCAATCAAATAGATTGCTTACTTAAATCAAAGTGTCTTTCCCTTACAGGCCACACGTAGACACACAAGATTGACATCAAGACAGCCAAGGGCAGCAAAAGTGATGGGAGGGCCTAGCTCTTGGTTTCCCTGTTCCTGGAGAAATAAGAACGCTGCTCCGGCCCTGGCTGGTTTCCCGTTCTGCTCTTCGTGCTCCGTCCCTACGCAGAAGAAAATCCTCTGAGCAGGAAGATACACAGAAAGGGACCCTAACAAAAGATCTCGGTGACCACACCCAAGAAGTCCACATTTTCAACGCCATGCCCAGAGCACGCTCTGCCTTCACTGCTGTTTGCAGGGCTGTCTGTTTGCTCTGCGACTCACCGGGTTCTGCTCTTTCCTGCCTGCAGAGCCTCCTGTCACTCAGTTCTCTCCGGCCTTTGACCAGTTAGGTAACTAGGCCCTGTCCGTCTGCAGGACACGTTTCCTGAATGAGGAAGAAGGAAGCAAAGCTCTATGTGTCTGTAGGCACGAGTCATGTTTCCCATAAATGTCTGACTGTGATGGCCCCGTCCAGCCCAGTTCTGTTCTGTGGGGCACCCACCCGCATCGCCCTCCCTAGGACTGTCAGACAGGCGGACCTTTAACCAACTTACCTAACACACTGAGAGGCTAAGAAAACAAAAGAAAGAGGGTTTAAATAAGAAAACTAGCCATCTTGATTGCCTAGCTTGAGAAATATATCCATATAGAGAAACATACAGAGATGGTTTTCCAACCAAAAACACAACTTTTAAAACATGCATGGAATTTTAATAAAAATCTACTGTGTACTCTGTTCCCAATGGTATCTTAATTAATCTGAAAGAGTAACAGTTAGAATAAGCCCATATATGGAACATATCCAGATACTAAGAATGAAAAATGGCCTCACTCCCCGAAATAAGATTAGCATGGTCAAATAAAAAGAACCTCAAAATAACACTTACGTTAAAAAGAAAATCCCAAGTGAAAATAAAGTTGATTTCAAAGTGAGTATAATCAAGAATATGATATGTTGAAGTCTTCTGGGAAAAAATACACTCTGAAAATATTGAAATCACCTTTCAATTCTGGGGCTTTTGCAACTTCGAACAATGGAAATAAACCCAGGGTGACATGCAGGAAGAGAGAATGAAGTGTGATAAGGAAACAACAGGCTGGCTGGCATGTTCGAGCTGCAGGTCCCACCCACCAGGCCTCCGCAGGGCCCCCTGAGGCAGTTCTCAGGCTCCGGCGTGGTCGCTGCTCCGGGCGGGGAGATGGAGCTGTGAGAAGCAGCTGCCTCTGTCTGCCCGCTCTCCTCATAACCGTCTTTCTCTAAGTGAGTTCACCCAGGAGAAGCGACTCTGAGATGAAAATGGCCACATTTTGATTGTTAATGAGGGAGGGGGAGAAACAAAAGTAACTTCTTCTATTAGAATAGCCAAGGTTTTTCTTTTTTTCTTTTTTTAAAGGAAAGGTGCAGGCAGACAGGGAGGAAGAAAGGAGGAAGGAGCACTTTATTTTTTGTTCATCAGATTGTTTCCCGGGACCTGGACGGGAACCCAGGTCCTTGGGATGTACATGGACTATGCTCCTCCGGAGGCAGTGGACCCAACTACTCGTCCACCAGGGTGCAACAGCTTTTCTTCTTAGTTAAAAAAAAACAGAGGCTGGATGGGCCCTGACCCCCAAATAGCAAAAACATAGAAACAAAAGTTGATTGTTGTAAATGCAGCAGAGAAAATTGAAGCTGTCTACTTAGAATCATAGGATTCCAGAGGCTGAAACTGTCAAAGGCCAGAGCTGCCCCTTCATTTGACACCTGAGCTGGCGCCTGGGAGGACCAGGGTGGCCCGGCGAGGCTCCGGGAGCAGAGGCAGGAGCCAGTGTGTGTGCAGGGCGCTCTCCTCCCGTGTCACGGCCTCCCGCGTGTGGGGGACTGAGTCCTTGCGAGCCCCTCCGGTCAGTCGGCGCTGCAGAGCAGCGCACCCCATCTTTCCACCCGTGCCTGTGGCTGGCAGGGCCCCGGGGCCCGAGACAGCTGCCTCAGACAAGACAATCAGAAATGAGAGGGACCCTCATCCTGAGAAGATGGTGTCATCTCAAACTTGGGGACCCTCTAGACATGGGGACACAGGGGCGTGGTGCAGCCAGGCCCAGGCCAGGCCTCTCCAGCTGCCTCAGGCCCTGCCACTGTGTCGCTGATCAACTGATTCTTTCACAAAGTGAGCAGCACCTACTAGGCGTGCTGGGATCACATCCCAGCACAGCTGCCGTCCGGTCACTCCGCAGATGGCGTGATTACTGAATGCGCGGCTCTCCGAGGCGGGTCTTGTTGAGCATCCTGGCTGCGCAGCACGAATTTGCCACATTTCACACACAGTACGTCACACCCGGGTGAGTGTACGTATTCAGGGGACACCACGCTCGGAACTGGTGTCCGTGTTTCTGTGGACAGAGGGTGGAAATGAGCCTGATTTCCTAACGAGACCCACAGAAGCCGGCGTCTCTCGGGGAAGAGCAGCGGCTGCCGGGGCCCGGGGCTGCGGCTCCCGGTTCTTGGAGCTGACAGGGAAGCCCCACCTGCCTGACCGACGAAGGCAAGGAGCATCCCGGCCTCGTGGTACCTTCTTCTGCTTACTGTGTCCAGAGGGGCCGGGCCTGCCTCTGGCTGCGACCGCCTCCTCCTCCATACGGAGTTCTGAGCCGGAGTCCAGCTATGTAAACAAATTACGACCCTGCAGTGCGGAGCTCTGTTGGCCCCCATCGCCAAGAGAAGCTTCCCATCTTGGGTCAGCCGTTCTGGGCGGCCGAGGGGCCTCCCTGGGTTTCAGAGTTTGGGCGAGGAGCCCTGAAGATGATCAGCCCTGAAACCCTCCCCAAATTCCGCTTCCTCCCTGTGCGGAGACCGCCAGAGGCCGAGGGCTCTGTCTTGCAGAGAAGCATTGCTCACAGCGGGGCGGGTCCTGGAAAACAGGTGTGGAGGTGGAGGACCCACGTGGTGCCCGGGAGCCCACGGGAGCGGCCGACGCCCAGCTCCCTGGTGAGTGTGCACACAGGGGAGGGTCGGGCGCCGTCTCGGGAACACGAGGGCCCAGCGGGCAGCCTCCCTTTCAGCTCGCGGCTGTCGGCCAGGTGAAAGGAGCCGCAGGGTCAGGACGATGCAGGAATCTGGGGCGCCAGGTCGGCTCAGAGTGTACCCGTGGTCCCCAGACACGTGCGCTCGGGGAGACGTGTCAAGGGGGCAGCCGCCGCACAGTGGGCACGAGGGCGCAGCTCGGGGCTGCAGGAGGAGGGCGTCTCCAGGCTGCGCGGATCCCGAGGAGCCACGGAAGCAGCCTGTGGCACAGCCCCTGGGACCCCGGTTGGTACAACGCGTTTGGTCACAGTGGGGAGGACGAAGGAAGCTGGGGAGCAGCAGAAAGTCAGCCTGTGGCCTGGGGCAGCTGTCCCCTCTCAGGCATGTGTCCGCAGCTCCCAGGTGGCTGCTGATCAGCGTCTCTCAGCGTTTCTGAGAAGCCGGGTTCCCACCATCACGCCGTCTGCCCACGTGCCCACCGTGCTGGCTCTCTCCCTGCCGCCATCGGACACCCGTCATCCGCCCCCCTGTGCCCAGGCAGAGGACATCTCCCTGCCGTCCTCAGTGGCGCACTGCCGGGCCCAGCAGCGCCAGCTGGGTGGATTCGTCCATGCACCATGCAGAGCGGGAAGGGCAGCAAGAGCATCGCTGGGGGTCAAGCAACCGGGCTGTGATTTCCCTCCCTCATCCTGAGCGCGAGGACCCGGAGTTGCTACCAGAGCTCCTGATTGGAAGGCTCTTTCACATGCTCATCAGACCCTGAGATGGAGAGGTCGGCCTTGGCCGTTTCTGGTCAGCATCACCCCTGACGTACCCCTGATGTGTCCTCAGCAGCTGCCTGGGAAGGGAGGGAGACAGCAGGAGCCAGTGCCCACGAGCGCTTCAGAGAGACTGTCCAGGACTGTCCCCTGCTCGGCCTCCAGGTTGGCGTCCAGCCTGGTGAATGTCAGCTGGAGTCAAGAAGGTGTGATTCCGCCTTGGGAAGCATCACAGAAGAACCGCTAGCACCTACACTGGCTCATGCCAAGCCCCTGGGAAGCACTTGACAGCTGTGACAGCTGCCTCCAGAATGGCGCCAGCGTCCTCACTGTGTGACGGGGGTGGCCCCTGAGCCGTCCCTGCTCTCTGGCTGGCGGGCTCGGGGAGACTCACGGGAGGGTCCGACCCGACCCCGCTGTGTGAGCGCGCCTGGGGGACGGTCCCCATGCAGCCCGACTGCCGTCCAGACAGGCCACAGCCACAGGGACGCCGTGGCGCCGCCGCCGGGCCTGCCCAGACGTGACCTGTGGAAACCGTGGAAGGTGGTCGTTGTCATGAGCTGCTTAGGACGTTCAACTGGGGCGACTTGTTACACAGCGTCAGATAACGCCACACGGCACGAATTCAGCCACAGCCAGCAAGTCGGACAGGCGTGTACAGTGTCATCTCCGACTGTAAACGAGGGAACCGTGGTGAGCAGCCATACATACTCGGCAAAGCCCTGCACTTTTGAGCCCTTAAGATGTGACTCACTGCGCCGCTTGGCGGAAGCCAAGGTTAACTAACTGTTAGTTTCCACGTGAAAACCTCGGTGTCCTCGTCAGACGCTGCGTTTCAGTGTTCAGTGGCCACCGTATTGGAAAGAGCGGACAGAGCAGGTGCTGCGCGGAAAGGCTGAAGGACAGCGCTGGTGCAGCCAGTGCTTTTAATACACGCGCTAAACAGGTCCAAGCTGAGCCCCTGGAGATGCCTGCTGCATCCACGCCGGGGCTGTCAGCCAGTGGGTGAGCTGGCAGGACGCACATCTCGAGCCCCGTCTCCGTCCAGGCTTCCTCAGGCCCTCCTGGCCGTCGTCGTTGCAGCTCACCTGTCGAGGAACCGCTGGCAGACTGGGGGCCTCTTCTCGCGCACCCACAGCTGCTTGCTTTCTGTCCTCATGCAGCCCCACCGGGGTGAGGCCCCCGGGCCCCGACACCGAGGACTGTGAGGCGCAGCCGTGTCCTCCGCAGACTCACAGCTCACTGTGCGTCCCGGCAGGTGCTCTGGGTCCGTGGTAGAAGCAGCGCTGAGGGGCTGTGCAGAGACGGAGCCTGGAACGGGAAACGTGCCTCCCCTGAGGTTCTGGAGGGACACCTGGAAAGAAGGCGTTTAAACGAGGCTCAGAGGCCTGACCGGCAGTGAAGGCGGCATTTCAGACACAGCCGGGTCGTGGCGCCTGAGTCACAATGACGGGGAAAGGAGGTGGACGCCGGGTGAGCACACAGGCAGCGTGTGGAGGAGCCCCTTACACGCAGGGTCCCTTCCCGGTCTGAAGCCACCGGAAACGAGGGCTCTGGAGCGTGAGCGGGTCCCTGACGTTCCACGTGACTCCCCCACCGCTGCCCCAGCCCCCCGGTGCAGAGTCGTCGTGGGGCCGCGGCAGAGACTGCGGGTCTGAATGCAGACGCTGATGGGCCTCAGAAGGGCGGGGCTCTGCGGCTCAGTCCCCGGACACCAGCGGGCAGAAGCTAACCATCCGCGCTCCGGGTGAGCAGCTGGTGGCCACGGCAGCCCTGCCGCAGACGCAGCCAGGTCGGGTGGACAGGGAGGGTCGGCTCACAGACCCCTTGGGGGCGGGATAGTGACCGCATTGAAAGGAAGCCCACCCTGCGTGATCAAACGGACACGCAAAGGTAGAGGGAACGAAACCTCAGTGCAAAGTCCTCAGAAAATAAGAGGTCAAGTCAGTCTGAGGTTTAGGGTCCGGTCACTTGGTCCTCAGTGTCAGAAGAGGTTGTCAGGGATTTCGTCTGCTTTCCGGAAAGAGGCCGGAGCAGAGAGAGTCACCGCCCTGAGCCCGCACCTCCCCGTCGCCCTCCCAGGAGCCAGTGGACATGTGAAGAAACCGAAACACGCACGTCTCCACGTGCTGGTCTCTCCTCCCTCACAGCTCGGCTCTGCTGGAGGCGGATGGCCGTTCCAGGACACGCACGCGTCCCTCCAGGTTCCCGTCTTCCTCCGTCTTCGCTGAGGCGTCTTCGGTTTCTTTCTCGTGGTCTGGTGCTCACCTCACTCTCCGGCTCACTCCGGCTCTTTCTTCCTATAAACAAAGATATAAATGACCACTTAGCTGAGCTGCTCCGCGTCCCCCCAGTCCGCACGGAGACAGCCCGGCCCGTGACCGAGCACCCAGAGGCGGCCCCGTGACAGAGCCCACACTCGCAGTTTCATGCAAAAGAAACATGTTTCCTGTCCTTTCTTCTAAATCAATTGGGCCATTTGTCTAATTTAAACACTATAAATTACATACATCTTCCAAAGACAGAGCTGAGGTCGAGGCACTTGATGTATGAATTTGCCTGTGGCTCGAATCCATCACTGCTTCCAGGGGCCCTGGCTCTCTCCCGAGTGGGGGGTGGCACAGCTCTCTCACGGCTCCGTGTTCTCCAACACCCTGAGGACCTTGCTCAGACCGTTTGCTGCAAGAGTGATGGCAGACTGTCAGGGAGCACGGAAAAGTCCACAGCAGCATTGACAATCTCCCTGTTGTAAGTATGTTAGCACAGCCACCGGGCTCTCTCCCATTTCCTTTTCCACTTCGTACTTTGTTATAAAACTCCACGCAGGGAACATCGAGGGAGGAGATCGGGCAGGAATCAGACCTGCCACCAGGCACCACTGTCGCCGTATCTGGCACCAGGGTCCAGCCATCTGGGTTCTCTGGTAAAGGGCCTTCACGGAGGTGAAGATCTGTCCTGGGGATTTAGTGCTTCCAGCTGCAGTCCCCCTGAGTTCTCACGTCTCGTCGGGGGAGCGGTGGTTTAGAGAGCGGCTAAATTCCCTGTCATTTCCAATCAGCTGGACTTCTTAGCAGCGTTTGTTTCAAAAACCAGTGTTGCTTTTACTATTCATCCACTAAACCCCATCTGAAGACAGTATATAGACCAGAAGGAAAACAAGAGATGGATGAATCCAAGCCCCTGACTTTGCTGTGTGTGTGTTTAGACACGTTTTGTTTGTTGATTGATGGGTGTGCAATATCTGTTACAGTTTTTCCATCAGTTCTTTTATGACCACATGGTAACTCTGAGGTTTTGAGGAAACATTTTCTTCTCAAACACCAATTCACCTTGCCACCAATCAGTGCAGAAGTCCAACCTCTTCACACCTTCATTCTTTTTTTGTTTTGTTTTTAATAAAAACCATCCAAATATGTGTGAGGTGGTGTCTCATGGTGGTTTTCACCAGCACATCCTTTTTGCTTCACTTATTAGGACTGGAGGCAGGCTAGGCGTGAAGCTGAGATGGAAATACAACAGAAATTCTTAATCATGGTGTCCTTCCCTAGGTGTTAGAAAACACAAGTTCAGGATTAAGACAAGCATAGAATCACTGCTACTATGTAGAATGGCACAGAGGTTTCAGCTCATGAAATAAGTTTAAAAAGATCAAAATAATCATTTTAAAAATAAGAAGAGAATCTTTATGTCTGAACACAAGAAGATTGAAAGGATTGTATCTCTAGTATAACAAGGGAAATAGCTAATTATTAAAGCCATAGTGGAATTTCATGACGTGGGTGGCTAATTAGAATATCATACAGAAACACATGCATTCTAATAGAAAACAATTCTCTTTTCAAAAATTTAACTTCTGTAAGATTTCTAAAAGTGGCTTGTAAGACACAAACATGGCCTGAATCAATGAAGAACACGTCATGTTTCTGGATAAGAACCCTCAATACTGGAAAATCAGCAGCTCTGTCAGGTCAAGGAGCAGATTCAACACACTCCAACCAAGAACCTGACAGCAGGTTTGATGAAAGTTGGCAAGCTGGCTCCAAAGTTCCTAAGACCAGAAAACATGTAAGTAAAGCCAATAAAATTATTCGAAAAAACACTTAGGTGTTCTGATGTCTTTTGATTTTCCAGATTTCGAAATAGATTTTGAAACCATATCAGTGGAGCAGCCCATTAGTCAGTCAGTGGAGCAGACGAGGCTGGGTGGATACACATATAAGGTATTATATGAAAGTAGCTTGTCAACAGCAGGGGGAAAAGAACACATTATAATAAATACATGCATTTCTGTGCAATCAGCATTTCACTTTGAGGGAAAAACACAAAGAGACCTCTCTATTTAAAAACATATGCAGATGTGAGTTTTAGTTTAATAAAGGGAGAAATCTAATATTCTTAAGGGAATATAAAAACATAGGGAATTAATTTTTTGCAAATTTTGGTGTGAGAATTCCTAACGAGGCACATAAAGCATCATAAAGAAAAAGAATGAAAGATTTTATGACCTAAAACTTAAAATAATTGTGCTACGGAGATAACATAAACTAAGTAAAGAGACAAGCGGTAATGACAGGTGGTGAAAATATCTGTAGCATTATTAATACACAATATTTGATGACAATTCCCAAGATATACATGGATCGCCTACAAAGTAAATGAGACTAGGGAAGGAAAAATGAAGGGAGGGAGGGAAGGAGAGAAAGTGATTGAGAGAAAGAGGACTTCCTCGTCTTCCTCCTCCTCATCTTCCTCCTCCTCGTCTTCCTCCTCCTCGTCTTCCTCCTCCTCTGCTTCCTCCTCCTCCTCTTCCTCCTCCTCCTCTTCTTCCTCCTCATCCTCATCATCATCCTCACCATCACCATCATCATCACAATAATCATCACCATCATCTTCACCCTCATCACCATCATCATCATCATCATCGTCTAATTAGGAAATGCACGAAGACACAAATGGCATTTTAGCAAAGCATGCATACAGATGGGAAATAAGCACATGGAATGATATTCAACCTTAGCCTTTAGAGAAAGAAAAACTAAAATCACAATGAGGGATCCCTATACACCTATCAGAATGACTAAAATAAATAGTGATAACATCAGCAAATGCTGACATGGATGCAGAGAAACTAGATCACTCACCCATCACTGGAAGAATGTAAAATGCTATGCAGTCACTCTGGAGGACAACTCAGAAATTTCTGAAAAAAATGAAACATGTAAGAACCAGTGACCCAGCAGTTATGGGCATGAACTTGAGCAGAATTCATTCATTACCGACCGAGATCTGGAGCCACGAGCACTTACGTTCACATAAAAGCCGTGTTCACAAATATTTATAGAAGCTGTATTCATGACAGTTGAAACTAGAATCATCCAAATGTGCTTCAACAGGTAAATGGCTTAGCAGCTCGTCATGTCCTCATGGAGCACTGCTCGCCAATAAGCTGTTCCTGCAGTCAGCACCCCGGACGAATCTTCAGAGAATTATGTGCGGTAACTGCCAGCTCCAAGAGATACCACACGTCATGATTCTATTCACATAATATCCTTACACAAAAACATAGAGGCATGGGCACATCTCTGTGTCTGCTGTAAGACTTGGAGAAAACAGAACAGTGACTCCTAGGGGGTGAGGAGGGCTAGGGACAAAGGGGAAGAAAAAGTGCCCACCGAGGGCCGCGCGGCACACCTCTGGGCGATGGGAAGGCTCTAATTCTGCACGGTGGACGCCAGGGTTCTGGCTGTGATTTTGTCTTGCTGTCCATGAACCACAATTTGTTTATCCTTGAAGGAACTGGATTAGAGTATGCACTGGGTACTATTCCTTACACCTTCGGTGAAGACGCGATTATCTCAAAATAAAGTTTATTTTTTTAAAGAAGGTGCAGCAGGAATGAAGGTGAGTAGGCAAGCAGGCAGGAAGGAAGAGAGAGGAGGAAGAGACAGTTTATTTATTTTATTTAGCTGTTCACACTGGTTGCTCCCTGCACCTGGGACACGAACCCGGGTCCTTGGGATGAATGAGGACTGTGCTCACCGGAGGCAGTTGACCTAACTGCTACTCCACCAGGGTGTGCTAAAAGGTTTAATTTTTTAAGGAAAAAAAATATCTTGTAGGCAAATGGAAGAAACGATAATAAATGAATGAATAGTCTTTCAATCTTTCCATTTCAAATTGCCTTTCAGAAACTCCTTGGAGTCTCATGAACTTCTAGTTTCAGCCAAATAATCTGTTCCTTATCCTGGAGATGGAACCAAGTTGGATTTATCAGCATCCATCTTAATAAACTGCACATTTTTCATCCAGTCCACCTCTTTCTTTGCCAAAGTTCAATATAATTTGTTATCTGAAAAAATCTGCGCCAGTTTAATGCCTGGAGCAAGGGGGCTTTAGAATAATCACTTCTCTATTGAGCACTCAAATAATCTAATTAAGCTCCATAAAAACTTAACTGCAAGTAAGATTGATTGTTCAGCCATGTGTATTGAAAACTTCTACTGAATCTATTGCCTGAAGGAAAGTGCGAAGGAGGAGCTGCTGGGAGCTCCGTCCCCAAACTGAGCTCCGTCAGTCGGCTGTCTTCTCACTGAGTCTGCTCACCTTGACTCAGCTCGCAGGCAAATGGCGTGCGCGCCCGAAACCAGGAGGACGGGCCCTCTTCACCACATTCTGCTGGTGACAAGATTTACTACCGTGAGCCTAGAGAGACCTTCAGAGACAGATGACCCCTGTGGGCTAATTACACTTAGAAGGAAGAGTGAGGCATTCATTTGGCTGAAGGGTCTCTGTTTCTCTTGGCTGACATTTCACACCATTCTATGCAATGAATCCGTGGGACCCATTATATCTACTTGGGGTGCATTTCATACTCTAGACAGTCCATCGATGTCAAGCAAAGATAAAATCAGAAATCCGCCCAGGCGTGCCAGCAGAGGACCCACGAGCAGGCTCCAGGTTGACCCCAGACCGTGAATACTCTGCTCTAAGATGCTCATTCCTCAACCAGTACCTGTCCGGCCACTTGAGCTAACGTCGGCGTTCTTCCCCAAAACTGCGTTTAACCCACCTGGTGGCTCTGCGGACGATGGCTCTAGACTTCCATCCTAGGCTTGGGGGTGAATCTCCGCTGAGACTAAGAGGCCAGGTGTCTGGGTCCAGTCTTCCCGAGGCGACCACACAGCCAAGCCATTCAGGGCGCACAAGGAGGCCCAAGTCACGAAGGTCAAGCTCTGATCCCCAGCCCGCTCCTCCCGCCGCTGGCCTCTCAAGAGCCTGCTGTGGGCTGCACAGACCCAGACGCCGGCGCGGGCACGGCGTCACCCCCCGGGGTCCCCAGGCTTCTTCCAAAACTCTTCTGCAGCCCGGCCCTGCGGGGGCCGCGCACACAGTGTCCTCCCAGCCGTGACGTCCCAGGCTTCCCTCCGCTTTGGTGACCTGACCCTAGAAGGCCACGCTGCTGCTCTGCAGGCTGCCCCTCCGCGGTCCTTTTCTGATGTTTTCTCGTGACGTGGTGTCCAGGGGCCTATTGTCCAGCGAGTGCCCTCCTCGTCGCCGCTGTCTGGGGCATACGACGTCTTCGTGATTTTCCAGGTCTGGTGCGAAGCGTCATCGTTCGGTTAGGGTGCAGCTGCCTCACGTGTCTGAGTGGCAGAGTCTTATTCTTCCACACTCACTCGTCTACGGGACACCGGGCGCCGACCCTCACCCCACTGGCCTGCCCGCACCTCGGTCTCTGCTGTCATCTGGAGGACACGGGACTGGACACGCCCCGGAAGAGGCCTCCCAGGATACAAAGCACGGGCAGGAAACGTGGCTTTTGTCACTGAGGGTGATGAGCTGGGTGGTTCCTTTCACCGTCCCCTTGGAGAGTGGCTGTCCCTCCTCCGTGAACACAGGGCCTGTCCCCAAGGCCCGTGACACAGGCCTGCGGCTCACTGAAATCACCTTGAGGAACGTGACCTCAGGGAGGAACGTGGAAGGTTGGGCTGTTGGAAAGACGTGAAAACCTAGATGGCGAAGGTGATGAAAGGAAATGCAGGACCAGAGCAGTGTGGTGACCACTCTGGACCCGGGTCGGCCAGGGCGCTCGCTCAGGGGTGCCGGCCGAGCCGAGCCGCCTGCCGGGCAGCCGGGGAGGGTCTGTGCATCAGGCTGGGCCTGCTGGGGCTTCCTGGGAGCGGGAAAGCGTCGCAGGCCTGTGTGGACGGGACGGCCGGCCTGGGTCCCGATTTCCTCCACCAGCCGGGCTGTGTGCCCAAGTCATTCGAGAGGACACAGGCGGTGCCGCACCTTTCGGGGGTCACGCTGACCAGTCCTGTGAGCCTGGGTTCCGCGGCAAATGGGTAGGAGGCAGGGCTGGGCAGGCCTGGGCAGGCCTGGCCCTCAGCTCACGGCGCTGACCTGTGACACCCACGCCCCTGGGACGGCAGGGACGTGTGGGCAGGCTTTGGCCTGCCCACAAACACACACGTGTTGACACCGCTCCCGTCCGGGGACGTCTGTTCTCCCTCCTGAACATGCAGCAGGCTGAGCGAGCGGCTCCTGGCAGATAGAATGTACCAGACGCAGCCGGTCATGAGGTAATGGCACCTGCTGCTCACGTGCGCGTGCTTGCTCTCTCCCTCCCTCTCTCTCTGTTTCTCTCTCTCTCTGTCTCTCTCTCTGTCTCTCTCTCTCTCTCCATAGATATGCGAGACGGGTGTTCAAGATTTCGTATTTTATTTGGCCTACAGCGTTCTTGCTCCAGATTCCCCAAAATTCTATGAGGGGCCCAGTCTTGTCCGTGTGCTCTGTGACCTGGCGCTCTGGGTCCCCAGTGACCCCAAGCCTCCACTTCATGCCACAGCCTCCAGCAAGAGCGGGGACCAAGGACACGTCCTTCCAGCACGTTGAGCGCGGGCCGGCTGGGCTGCCGGGGCTGAGTCATCCTGCTTCAGCTCCAGGGCCCAGCACCTCAGAAACTCTTCATCTTTCCTTAGGAGTCCTGCCTTCTCGTCGTCGTCACGGGAGCTTAGCGCTTGGGCACCAGGTCGCCAGCGGGGTGCCGGCCGGTGGACCTGCACTTACCCCGACACTCCCGGATCTCCCGAACTTATAGCCCACAGCGCGGTTAGAGGCATGAGACCCTGGGAGAAGGTGAGGAAATCAGAGTCGAAAAGAGAGGAAACTCGATAAGTTTGGATAACGAGATATTTCACCAGGATGCATCAGGAGACTAGAACAATAAAGGGAGTATCTTTAAAAATGTGTCTGCCCGCCGTCCCTGTCTCCCTCTCTCCTTCTCTTCCCTCCTCGCTCTCCCGCTCTAATTCCTAAAGCCGTGGCCCAAAGCGCAGCACGCAGAGGCCGTCCCCTCCCTCCAGGCTGCCCCCCGAGACCGCAGGTGAAGAGCTTCTGGGGGGAGGGCTGGGCACCAGTGGCCCCACGTGTCTCACTCCTGGATCCAGGCGTCCTTGCCTTGCACCCCCTGCCACCCCTGCCAGATGGGGAAGGGGACCGGCAGCCCTGCCATCTGGGCCCGGAGTACAGTGTGGACACAGGGAGAAGCTGCCCAGCTCTCCACCCACAGGCCAGACCTCGCCAGGGCTGCAGGAAGGGAGGAAGGGCGAGGGGCGCCAGGCGAGGGGCGCCAGGCCAGGGGCCGGAGCTGCCGGCACAAAGGGGGCATTGAGGTGACGCGGGCAGACATGCAGGGAAGAGCTGCGCACGGAGGGCAGGGCCAGAGTGTCCCCGTCCACAAGCAGAAGCCGCACACTGGGGGAGGGGCGGCTGACCTTTCAGTGTCACAGGGCACAGGCTTGACAGCACAGGCCCCCTGGCTCGGCCTGCATCTCATTATCTGCCCTGTCCCCAGAGGCACCAAGTGCCCTTTGTTCTCAGAAGTCCGCCCTGCGGCCTCTCCGTGCTGTGTCCGGTGAGGGGGGCACTGAGTGAAGATCCCAGCCCCCGTCTCCCCTCCACGCTCCCCGCTCCGCAGACGCCCCACCATCAGGGCCCCGGTTTCCGTGCGCCCGGGCCGGAGACCAGCGTCTGCCTGGAGTCCACCTGCGAAGCCCCCGCCAGGCCTCGTCCACAGGGGCCGTGGGGCCTCGGGGCGACTGAGTGTGGTCGAGCTGCCATCGGGCTCTGCATCTGAATTGCTGTGTCCGATGTCCCCCAAGACCTGTGTGTGTCTCCTGGGGGACCAGCACTTGCCGGGGGCGCTAGTGATTAGTATTGAGCAGAAGCGGGCTCTGCTTTTACCCCTAATCACCCCTGGAATCTGTTCTTGTCTTCCACCTCCAACCGCATCACCTTCACCCCAGCTTCTGCCGTCCCTGCTGGGACCCCTTCATGCTTCTCCAGGGCTGTTTCAAACGCCCTCCAATTCATTCACTTCATTTAAAAAAAGAAAATCTGAGTTACTGGCTCCTGAAAATCACTTTAAAGCGTTTCCCTTGCTCTGAGCTGAGGACCAAACCCTCCCATGCCCAGTGGGCTGCATTCAGCTGTGACTTCACCCTGGTCGTCCCCAGTGGTGTGATGTGAGCAAACAAATGGACAGTTAATGAGCACGTGATCCTAGGAAGGGAACACAGCGCCCGTGGCCGGCGCAGGCCTGTGAGACAGCTGCCCCATGTCCCAGGGAGGCGAGCCCAGCCCCCTCCCAGCCCCCTCCAACTCTTCCGTCTTTGTCTCAAGAATCTGATGTGTGTTTGTAAGACTCGTGACCCCGAGCCAGCACCACGGGGCTTCCGTTCACTGGGACCTGGAGGTGAAAGCAGGTGTTTGGGGCTGCTTTCTGGGTGAGTCTGACTCCCGTTCACAAGTGTGGACCCAGGCGACAGTCCTGGTCATGCCTGTCACTGCAGTGACCCGCGTGCAACCAGAAGCCTCTGAGAACCTGGGACGATGGCTCTTTCAAACTTGAGATGACACCGACATCACAAGGGGACACAGTTTCCTGGGGAAGACACTCAAGAATGTCGCTCAGCCAGAGACGCCAGTTCAGAACAAGTCCCAGAAGGGTCAGCGTCGTGCCCACATCTGTAGGTTGAGTCTCCAAGAAGCCCCCTTCCCAGAGCCACGCCAGCCATCAGCGCTCCCAGGGCCACACATGGAGAGCGATCCTGGGCCCAACGCTCAGGACTGTTGTCAGCGTGGCCACCAGCCCGGGCTGCTCCGGCACCAGCTCTGTATGGGGAGATGGACCGAGAGTCGGAGGAAGACCAGCGCCAGCGGCACCTGCCTGTGAGGGGCAGGACAGACGGAAGCGTGCAGAGAGGTGGCGGCACAGTCCCTGGCACTGCCTGCGTGGGAGACGGTGTCCATGCAGGTGTCGTCTCCTCCTCCCGCCCACGGCCCAGGCGGTTTCATCAGCCGGCAGCGACGGCGGCGTCCTCGCCTGCTCTCATCTGGTCCTGGAGCCCAGCGTGCGCACAGCGGCGCGTCCGGAGTTAACTGCGTTCTCGGTCGGGCGCCCGGCTCTCTAAGCCCCGCCGTCCTCCGTCCTCGTGGGCACAATGAGCCACGTTCACAGAGCGAGCTTGCGCAGGGCTCTCACGCAGCGGCTTCTCCAGCGCCCGCCCTCCTCCTCCCCTCGTCTGCGGCACAGTGGGTCCTCTCACAGCCCGGCCGGCCCCTCTGACTCGGCGTGTCACGCATCTGTCAGGCAGGCCGGCCGACCCGTGCGGAAGGGACACAGAGGAGTCTCTATTTGGGCGGACTCTTGACCCTCGCTGACTGAGATCACGGGCACGGGGAGGGCCGGGATGAAAGGCAATGCCGGGAAGGAAGAGAAGCCAGTGGGGTCCGGTTCCGTGACCCCGGGCTGCAGGAGGATGATTCCCCAAACATTCTCCTCAGGAAGCTGGAATGTGAGTCACACTTGGCGCTCCCCTGAGGGTATTTTTTTTTGCTCAGCGGGGCTGCAAATTGCTCAGCTAATTAAGCTGTTCTGCAGTCCTGGGGAGGCCTCCCCTAGGGGCCTCTCCAGGGTGGTTCTGGGGGAGCCCTGGCCCCCGCGGCGCTGGGCAGGGGTACGGAAAGGAGGGCCAGTCTCGCAGCCGCAGCCGGGAGAAAGGCCGACGAGCACAAGCGGACAGTGACTCTGCGCTGTTGTTCAGAGAACTGACTGCAGTGACTGGGCTCCCACAGCCCTGTGACCCCCGCTGGGCAAATCCTGCCCATGTCTCTGCACTTAAAGCCGCCGAGACTCACAGTGAAGCTGTTGGCGAGGCTGGGCCGCCGGTCAGCAGCTCCCGGGCTGCGCCCCCACAGCCCCACTCCGCCTCCGGGACGCTTGCTCCGCCGCCGAGGGCGCGAGCGGACTGTGGGAATCCTTCATGGGGTTTGGGAAAGCGGTCGTTCTCTAACTTGACTTGATAAGCGCCCCGGAGGAGAGGGAGGTCAAAGGGCAGGGGTTGGGAGACGAAGGACTGGCCTCTGGACCCTGCGTCCACCACTGTTGGGCTGGACAGGGCTGAAGCCCTCTGGGAGGACCCACGCGCTCTGCCAGGCGCCGAGGTGGGCAGTCGAGGTGAGCCGCCCCGCCGCCCAGCCTGCCTGCATCCTCTGCGAGCTCCCACGCTGCGTCCTGAGACCGCCCGTGAGAGGGCCTTCCCGGGGGACACGGCACCTAAGGTGAGGGCCATTCCGAGGAAGGGTCCTGCAGGGCCTCTGCAGGTGGGGTCCTCTGCCATGTCTATGACACAGCGCGCATGTCTGAGTGGTGAGCATTCGTTTTCAGATGATGAAATGCCAGGAAATCGCCAGGCACAGAGGCTCGATACAGACATGCACATGCACACACGTGCACACACGACACATGCACACAGATGCATGTGCACACACACTGTGTACACAGCACTCAGAGCCTTGCACGAGGCAACTTCCGGCCCCGTCTTAGTCACATTTTTCCCACGGAACAGCCCCCTCTGCTCTCCGGGCTGATTTCTTTCGAAGCAACGTGCAAACCTGCAAACAGCGTCCCTCGGGGCCCCACCGCCCCTGCTCCAGAGGAACCTGCACAGGTGCAGCTGGAACCAGCCGGCCTGGTCTGCGAAGACCCCGGAAGAGCGGGGTGTCCCGAAGGCGCAGGCACGTCCCCATCTCCAGACGAAGCCGGGAGAGAAGCCCCTCTGCGATCCCTCAGGCCCGGTGACGCCCCTCGGACTTCGATAAGAGTGTCATCGCACTGGTCCTTCGTGACCTGCAGTCACACTCAGCCAGAACCGTCTCCTTTGAGGCCGGTGAAAACCAGAGCCCTCGCTCAGCCTCCTCGTTATAAAAAGACCCCCAGGGCTGGGACGGTCTGCTTGTTCCCGAGTTCGAATCCTCCGTTTGACGAACCAGTAAGCTCCCCATGAAATTCGTAATTCAGGGGTCCTTCACTCCGGTGATGAGCTCGGAGGCCGCAGATTCTGCGACGGCCCTGGGAAGGTCTCACGAACCTCCTGGCCTCCCTCAGTGGGCTTCAGACCGCGGGGATCCGAGCTGGCCGTCTCCTGGGGCCAGGCTGCCGGGGTCCCCCGTGCCCCTCCGCAGCTGTGTGACCGGGGGCGCCGTCTCTGGACCACTGCGCCTTCATTAGTGACGAGGTCATGGTCATGCCCCTGCCTCCTGCCTGCCCTGTGCTGGGGATGGGACAGAGGTAACAGCAGTGCTTGGGGGGGCCCTTCGGTGCAGAGCCAGGTCCCCCCCTGCTCTGACACGTTCAGACCAGGCCCTGCACACGGCAGCTGTGCTCCAGGTGGACGCTGTCATCGGGCCTTTAGTTTCTGCGTGACTGGGCCCCTCGTGCTGGTCCCTTCTCAGTTTTCCAAGTGACAGCTCCCCGCTGGACCCGCAGGTCTTTCCCTTGGACCCTGTCGTCTGGCTCAGCCAAGACCCCATAGCTGCCCGGTCAGTTCTGTCTCCTTCTGTCTCTCGGGGGAGCTTTGTCCACCAGAAAGGCCCCAGGAACTCTGGACGAGGGTGCACGCGGGTCCGAGGCTCTGAGGGCCTGAGTCACACCCACATGAAGGACGGAACCAGTGCAGCCACCTGGAGACCGACGAGCAGTCGGGCCAGTCCCACCACCACGTGGAGCCCACGGTCTCCGATTCTAGGAGCAGTGGCCCCTGGAAGGAGGCAAGCTGTCCTTGGGAGAGAATGGGCGATTACCCTGCCCCTGGCGCGCGCCGTGCCCGCGGGCGGCTCCAGTGCGGAGAGGCTCAGCCCTGTGAAGGGCGGCATCGCGCGGCCCCACCGGACGTGCCCCGGGCCCACCTGGGGTCCTGGCTCTGGGGCTCGTGCGCCCAGCACGAGGCCCTCGCTCCCGGCGGCCACAGAGCGCTGCAGTTCTTTGCAAGACTGATGTTCTGCTCAGTTTTCAAAACTCTGTCATGTTTCTCCTTTCTTTTCTACACACGATCACAGAGCTGACTTCCATTCACAATAACAAGAAATCCTTGGGTCCCACAGGCCAGTCCTGTGTCCCCCACCTCACGTTCTGTGATGCCCCACCCCGCCCCTCTTCCCCGCGCAAGAATGCTGGCCGCAGAGCTGAGAGCTAAGGCGTCCCAGGAGTGAGCACCAGTCGGTCCCCACAGTGAGTGACGGGTAGGAGCCAGAAAACCGGCCTGGAAAGAAGGACCAGGCCTGCTGGGCTATCAGACAAAACTGGACGTCTGCTGCCCCCTAGAGCCGCCGCCGACCACAGCCCGGTGCCCCAAGCTGCAGGGCGTCCCAGAGGCCCTGCCTGCGTTTCTCCGCTGTCAGGCGGTGACCTGGTCCTTACCTGTGAGGTCAGGTGAGGACACGGGCTGAGAGGAAGAAGGTGCAGGAAGAACCAAGATCCCCTCACTCACCCATCTCTTTTTAGAGGCCCAAGGAGCGCTGCGGCCAGAGGCCGGCGGAGAGGAGGAAGGACCTTTCTTTGCTGCATTTGGTTGTTCATCTTGGTGGTCCGCCCACCCGGGACTGAAACCAGGGTCCTCGGATGCGTGGGGACCGCACGGATCGAAGGGGCAGACGCAACCGCTGCTCCACCAGGGCGCGCCTCCCAGTCATCTCTGTTGCTGAGGCTTCGTGGCTTCTCGTCTGCAAACACCCACTCGGACGCGCTCACCTTGTCTGTCGCTCAGCCCTCCTCCCGAACCTCAGCCCCTCGGCGCCTGCGCGTCTAATAGAAATCGCATCTGAGCCTTTCAGAGTCCTTGCCAGTCGTCCTCGCAAATGCTCCAACTTCCCCTGTTAGTGGCAGGAGTGTCCGGAGTTACCCTGAGCCTCCTTTTCCTCCCAGCCCAGTCCCCAGTCCTTTAGCTCGTTTGTCAGCCCTGCACGGTCACTCTTACCACCTACAGCGCCACCCTGTGCCCTCCACCCACGCCTCTCTGGGTTCAGCCCCCTCCCGAGTCCTCCCTGATGGTCACCAGAGCGGCTAAGCTGGCTCCTCCCTTCAGCTCTTACTCCCTTTGCATCTTCTGACAACACTGGCCAGAACCTCAGGCATCCTGTCAAAGCAGCAGTGACGGTGACACCCTTACTGTCCCCAGTGGTCAAGACTGTAGGTCTAATGTCCCCCCCCCAAATATTACGTTTATGGCAGGATGTTTCTAACATAATTGACAAGTTAACTAGAATCCCTCTTCTTCCTCGTTCTTTACTTCTGTGTTATAAAGCGGTTGAACTTTATTGGTATAGTTTTCTGCATTAAGCTAAATTGCCATGGACTTTTAATTTGGTGGCATTCTAGTGGGATAAACTCTTTTGTGACATGTTTTTAGTTTCTAATCCTAAGCCTGTTTTGGGAGAATATGTTCACACCCTGATCGCCAGCCACCAGCAGAGTCCCTGCATGCACACTTTTACCACAGGCTTCGTGGTAGGTTCTCTGTGATGAGAAACCCCGGAAGGCTGCACCCTGCAGGATCCTGAAATGTTTTGAACATAGTATTTATTCACTTAGTGAAGATTGAGGGTTTTCTTCCACATTCATAAATTAAATCGGAGTACTGTTTGTATTTGTATTGTTATCTGAATCTTGAATGGAAAATTACATTAGATATGAAAGAAGCTGGAAAACATTTTCTTTTCCTTTTTTATGAAATCATTTAAACACTGGAATTAACTGTTCTTTAAAAGACTTAACAATCTATACCCTCTTGAATTTGAAACTTTGAAGTTGGGAAGACTGAATACTGCTTCGATTTCCTTGACAATTATCAGATGATATAACTTTTCCAGTCTCCTCATGAACTGGTTTGGGTTGTTATTTTTCTAAAGCTGTGTGCATTGCTTCTGGCTTTTCAAAGCTATTAACACACAAGTAAGAGTACTATCTATCCATCACATATATGAGCGCTGCAAGCAGCAGGAGAATTTCGTCATTCCAGGCTCTAGTCACCAACTTGCCTGTATACAGCCCAGCCTTCTCAGCTGGACGTAGAACATTCTTTGTTTTGTAATGTCTATCCACGTTCCTAGAATGGCAGAGGAGAACAATGTCTCCCTCAGATCGTTCACCTCGTGTCTCCCTCTGAAAATCTTTGCTGTTTAATAGAAATGCCAAGAACCCACGGTTTCCTGGCTCTGTCTATGTCTAAAACGGGGTCGGACCTGCCCTGCTCTCCATCCCTGCCTTGGCATCTCAGGCCCTGGGTCTAATCCTGTGTCATCCAAGTTTTGAAGACATATCCCTTCCAGGTCAGTGCCTAGTAGTTGTGCAAATGATCATGCTGAGTCCTGACTGCAGTTGAGAGTGCTGTCTTTGCTATGTTCCAGGAAACGCAGGATCAGCCGGAGGACAGCTACCTGAATGCCACTGGCCGCCACACCCAGGGTGGCCCTTCTTTAGAAGAATCTCCCTGAAGTAACGCCAACCAGCGTCCATGCCGGGCCCACGACATGCCCGGCATGAACTGGCCCTTCGGATGTGCTGCCTCAGAGCTTCACTTGCGCCGTAAGAGAAACGTTTTGCTGTAAACTTGTTTCATCAGTCCAGGTGACTTACGTGTCAGAGGGGACTTCTCTCAGGTCACGTGAGTAAGTAATGGGGGTTCGAATCAAAGCATCTCATTTTAAACCCTGAAAGCTAGATTCTGTTCAGTAAAGCACCTTTCACGGAAGAACCTAAAAGCTAATGATATCTGTCAAATGCCTATAATCTTTTAAGATTGTAGTTAGCATTTTTAAGTCCTGGAAAGCTGTTCAGTTTCCTGCATAATGAAAGGAGCTGTCGGGAGCCTTGTAGTGAGGACAGTGGGCAGGTGAGTGAGTGAGGGAGGAGGACGGCAAAGACGGGTCTTCATGCTTTACTATCAGAGCGCCACGCAATCAGAGCTAATGATACGGGGGGAGAGAGAGACAGACAGAGAGACAGAGAGACAGAGACAGAGAGAGGCAGAGAGAGGCAGAGAGAGAAAGAGAAAGAGACAGAGAGACAGAGGGAGAGAGAGAGAGACAGAGAGACAGAGGGAGAGAGATAGAGACAGAGAGAGGCAGAGAGAGAAAGAGAAAGAGACAGAGAGACAGAGGGAGAGAGAGAGAGACAGAGAGACAGAGGGAGAGAGATAGAGACAGAGAGAGATAGAGACAGAGAGACAGAGAGACAGAGAGAGAGACAGAGAGAGACTG
>RJWH01008006.1:0-34415 GCA_004363575.1 Solenodon paradoxus | reverse complement strand
GGACTCTAGTCTGCCTGTCCATGCCAACCCCAAACAGAGCTACCATAACATGAAGCTGAGAGTACAGAAAGTGAGATTCTGGTAGCCTTTCCCTACTGGAATGAAACTGCAGCCCTATGACTGGAGGTAAAAGGAGCCTGATGTTCTTGGTTATACATGCCCAGTGTAGCATGGAGCTAGGTAAAGGAGAGGTAATAATTGGATTCCCTTTGTTCTTAATTGAGATAGTAGATTTTCTTGAATAAATGCTTTTCAATATATTGGATTTTCCTGGGTCAATTTCCAGAGGCTTTAAATGTTTGTATCTAATAATTTCAACATTTTAATAGTTCTAGAAGTCCTACTCCTATGCCACTAATTTTAAACCTCTGATTAAGCTTTTCTTCATTTCTGGAAAACCCATCCATTTTCAGATTTACAGATGGTTTGGATCCACTTAACAATAGTTTAATTTCTACACTGTTGTCTTCATTCACACAATAAGAAAGAAAACTTCACAAATTTATTAGCTGCATGTCAAATAAGCAGCCAAAATTTTGTCTCATGCACACTGTCCTCTCATTTTTCCAGCAGAAAGTGGAAATGAGCTGCTTTACCACAACTAAATATTCTCGATACCCACGTTTTATTCCCTCAAGCATCAGATACTTCATTTTAGTCAACTCAATGTACTCACTCTAAAATGTCTCCTTAAAAACTTAAGCAAAAGGTAGGTAGTTCTAATTATTTAAATGAGAGATTAAGAGGATTGCTAAAATTAAACTAAATGCACTATTTAAAAGAAATCACATACTTAGCAATTATAGAGAGGTATCAGACATGTTGATAAACACTACTCTATTTCTCTGTTTATCACCGATACTGGCAAGGAGTCCAAAAATCAAAATGGTGAACATGTTACTATCACTCACAATGAAATGGACTGGCCTAGAAATCCACGCTGATCCTTGCAGTGTCATATCTCTAAACATTATCTATGCCAAAACAAAGGAGGAATCAATACCTTCTCTTGACATTTAAGGTCCACTCAAAACCGGCCCCAACCTTTTTTTCCAGTCTCAATCTATAGTTTCTCAACTTGTAACTTTCTGCAACCATATTTTTGTCCCTTTTCACTACCTCCTCTTGATAGTTTATCAGCACTCTGAAATTCTAGTCTGAGAGCTCTTTGAGGGCAGGGATTTTGTTTTGTTCATCCCCATTCCTAACACCTGGCACAAGGCTAGCAGAATTGATGTTCAGTGTGTAGCAGTTTGTTTGTTTGTTTGAGTGACTGAAATTCTGCCATCTTGTGAGCCTTTCTTAAATGTTGAAGTATTTCCTTGTCTCAAATGGAATCGCTCCTTTCAAGTACTTTTTGCCCGCTTCATGATACTTATCAGCATTCCTTGTCTTTTGTTATTATGATTATCTAAAAATCTGCCTTATTACTGACACTTCCACCCTTTCCCTGTCCAAAGTAAGAAGAATGAGACACAGACAGACACAGACATGAGATCACACACTTAGAGAGCATGGACTTTGTCTCATTTGAAAAAACCTTTCTTGTGGTACTTAGCACAATGTTAGCACATAGGAGGAGTTCAAGAAGTATTTGCCAAATTGAATTGTTAAAGCATTTGGATATCAGTATGGAGATTTTACTTTAGAGCCATACCTCATACCATACACTTCAATAAATTCCAGATGGGTCCAAGAATTAAGCACAAAAAAGAAAAAAAACACCCTGGGGGAGTAGAGAGGATAGAATCACATATTTTTACCAGCTGTGGAAAAGTGGTAAATTTCTGAATATTGAAAAATGAAAGAAACCTCAGAGACAGGATAAACGTATCTGAACATATAAATGTGAAAAAGAACACTTTTGCATAGTGAAACATAATAAAACACACATAAAAATGAAAGCAATGAAATTGGAAAAATATGTGACAAATATAAATGATAAAGTTGACTTTCTAAAATATAAGGAATGGATAAAAATACAGAAGCTCAACAGATAAGTGGTCAAAGAAAATGAATGAGGAATAATGACATATTATGACATTAAGAAACTCAAAGCCGCATTCAATAAATAAAAATGAAAAAAACATATTATATACTTAAATTCTATTAAACCAGAAAAAACAATAAAGATGATAACATTCAGTGTTGCAAGGCTGTGAGAAAATAGGTATAGTTATATAGTTTAATCCTATGGGAGTACAACCTGGCAACATATAACAACAACTATAAAACATTCATGTCATTTGAGCTGCTTATTATAATTTGGGTACCATACCAGAAAACTGCACATCTAAATAGAAGAATGCAATTGGTATAGGAACCATTCAAACATCACTTTTTATAAGAGTGAAAACTCTAAAATAACATAATTCCCCCAACAATTATTGAATTGCTATAAAAATCTTACATATCAATGCTACCAAACACCACAATCTTAGAATGTGTGTGGAAGGCTATCTATTGCTTTCATATTATTGGTCTTTCCTCTCGTCGTCACTACATGGCAGTAGACTGTACTCAAATGTCACTATTCCTATTTCTAGTGTAAAATACCTCATGAAGCCCACCCAACCTGCCACTCTCAATTCTAATTTATTCTCTTTTTCTATAACTGAAGAAATAATAGGCTCCCATTAAATTAAGGGCCATTGGGTCTCTCTGGAGTCACAGCATTAGAAGCTTTTCCCCTCTTACCATGCACTTCAACTTATTACTGAGGCCCTGCCTATATTCTGAATGTCAGAAGGAGTGGGACAACACTGAAAATGGTTTTACCTTAATTATAGGTTCTTAATAAACTTAATAAACATTAGCATTTCATGAACACTATGTTTTTGAACAAAATTCTTCCAGCTAATATTAGAAATACTGCCATATGCAGACATTTCTGATCAGCAATAAGCTTTGAAAATACATGTGGCCATGTTATGATTAAAGAAAAACTTGGGAACAAAAAATAACAAATTCATTTTTTAGAGCTATATTCATATGCTTATCATCCATTAAAATACATAGACTTAAATGTAGGCTTTTTAAAAGTTTTTTAACTCCTTCAAAATAAAAGATAAATATGCATGAATTTCATAAACCTGTGAAAATCAGTCTTAGATTTCTCATCAAGGACCCAATCTCAAACTTATTTCTTAAAACAAAATGTCAGTCCTTCACAAGCTGTAAGTTGTACTTAAGGCCGTGAGTGATTAGCCTAAAAATCTGAAATCAGTGCAGGGCCCACGTACAGACCCTAAAATAAACATATTAGTGTCTTTTTTGAAATACCTGACTACTAGCCCTACCAGAGAAATCAACAAACACATTAAAGGCAATTAAAAACAAATAGAATGAAGAATATTTTGGGTAAGAAGAGTGATTGACGGCAGTGTTAAAAGAGAATGATATCTTCATTTTGAGCAGCATAAACAATGAAACAAAACTCAGAGGAAATTAGAGCTGTGAAGACTTGACTATGGTGACAAGAAGTGTGAAAAAAATGAAGAAATTCTCACTTTGAATCTGTCCCCTGGATGGGGCTAAGGGGTGCTCATTCTGTTTGTGTGATGCTGCAAACAATAATTCTAACATTTCTGAAAGAAATCACTAAATGGGAGACATTCTATGATTTTGGTCATTCAACAAATTACTTTATTATTCATTATTGTGAAAACAGTATTGATGAATCTGCAAATTTGTTTCTCTACCTATGAACGTGAACTACTGAGTGTTTTGATTAGCAATAAATAGTATGCACATTATTAATTCAACTTGAATGGGTCCAAAGAGTTCCATATGTTGAGCATCTGAAATGAAAATGTAATGCAGGTTGATGGGCAGGAAAGAGGAGCTCATGGCACCACAGAATCAAAAAATCTGCTTTCACAATCCATATCTTTTAATGTCTGGCACTCTGGGATCATGATCAAAGTTGGGTTTTTTGAACTCTGAGGACACTGGAAGAGAATATGTGGACAACAACCATTCCAGCAGTAGGCCTGGAGGGTAAGACCTGCAGCAGATAGGCAGAGCCATTTTCTGAGCATATCAGAAAGGAATGATTTCAATTATTGTCACACAATACACCAGATGCTCTGTCTTGGTCTAGTCTCATTATGTCCTTCCTTCCAAAACAAAGAGTAAGGAAGGAAAGAAGAGGGAGTAGAGAGGAAGGAGTAAAGAGCTAGGGAAGAGAGGGAGGAGAAAAAGGGGGGAACGAGGAGTTTCACAATTAAGTTAAAGCAAGGATTAGCAACTCTAAGAAATAAAGGTTACTTTTGCATAAAATGAAAACAGAAAAGGTCAGTGTTCAGGAAATGTTAACACACAAGCTCAGTTACTCTCAGTTCATAGGCCTGAGTCATTAGGCTTAGTGGGCCCAGGGAATAGTACCATAGTTTTGTTGCTTGCACTTTTATGAGGCATATCTGTGCTGGTGGCAGCTAGCAGACTGGCAGGACTGCAAACTGGCATGCCCTCAGGTCATAAACTAATTATGGCACAATCATTCGCTTGTTCTAGTCATTCTACCAATTACTTCATGAGTGGGGAGGGAGGGACCCTTGTCTAAGGCCAGCTCAGGAAACAAGACCTCCTGGGCTTAAGCCTTCCTTCCTGGGGAGTTATGTGGGACTCTATGGGGCAATCGACAGTCTCAGTAAACCGAGTAAGACTATCCTTCTGCCTTAATAATCCATTCACTATTTATTAAGTGTCTGTGTTGTGTAAGACCCAGAGAGGAAATGCAAAAATAAGGAAGAATGTACCTTCAAAGGGCTTAAAGTCTAGAAGGGGAGGGGAACATAAGAACATTCAAAACCCTCACTTCATTTAAACCCATCTATACACTTCAAACGCCATATTTTCCTGAACAGAAAAGGATTTTTAAATCTGGAGCCTATGTTAGTCATCTGAGTACACCCCGCATGCTCCAGAAAAAAGATGGAAGACATTTTATTCCAGAGTCAGTGTAATCTTCCACCTTTTCCCCAACAACAGTGGATAAACTTCCCTGTTCTCCAGTCATAGTTTTATCAAGGGCTTAGGAAAGCCTGCTTCTCCCAGAGAGGGGCCACCCAGCACAACAGGGTTTCTGCTTGAGGCCTTCCTCACTGCATGCTCAATCAAGGTTCCTGACAAGGTACACACAGAGGAGACATGTCGCTTTACAAACAAGAAGGCTTACCCACATAGCTGCAGGCTTACAAACAGCCTCCAGAGGCTAAGCATGCATACCCAGAAATACATGTGAACACACGAAAAGGTATGTACACAGGTTTGCTTGCAGTCAGAAGAGAAAACAGATTGGAAAGATGTGATGAAAGTTCACAGCTCAGTGAGCTGGAAACCTTGGTAGAAAGGAGGATGAATGAGCCCCCAAATGCTCACAGGGTACTGCTTTTCCAGACAGCAGCACACACATAGCCAGAGGTGACAACTGATTTGCTGGAATTGGAGAAAATGGATTTGTAGAGAACTCAGGAAATGGTTTGAGGATCAATAGGCCCCAACAGTATGCCAATGATTTAACAGTAATACAGTCAAGGTCCCAAAATAAATCATTTCCATGCTTGTTACTGCTTATGGCAAACATCACCCATTTCAGACTTAGAGGTTCAAAGAGCCCAAGCTCTGACAGGCATCATTGAAAACATTCCTGCAAGGAGCACCCTCTGTAAGGTGGAGCCTAGCCAAGCACACAGGCATCTGCTCCCCTCCATGGTCACATATTCTCCTGCTGCCTTCTAACCTTATACAGGCCCCCACAGTCTGTTTGCATTCCCACACCTGGCCCCACCTTTAAGCAGAGGCCAAGAGCATCATTCCTGGATGAGTGCCCAGCCTTTGAAGTCAGAGAGAATTCAGGCTGTTAGATGAGGAGATCCAGATTCAAGACTTCTCAACACACACTTCCCTTTACTCAACAATGCTTACAATAAAGTTACACTCAAGAGGCACTCTAGCTGCTAGAAAAACAGGAAGCCAAAGGAGTAGGTGGGTGAGCTGGTCTCTAGCCTGTTCTGAACTCTGTGGAATGTCAGGCTTGCTAGAAAGCTGAATCCTTCCATTGAAGGTGTGACCAAGGTAGCCTTTAGCTGGGCACTGACCAACCAGCTCTCTCTTTAAAAAGTACTTCTCTCCAACTGCCACTCCCACACAAATACAGTAGCCAGGCCCTTAGGCTTGGTTCTCAAGTGTGTAGCAAAACAACTCAGGGCAGAAGCAGCTGGGGAGATATTGTGCTTCTCTGTTCAAGGACTTTCCTAGAATTTGAGGTTGGCAAAGAACATGTGAGACCCTTTGGCTGGAAGCAGCCATATTTACAGGCAATTGTTTCACTTCAAGATTATGAGAGTCCTTCTTGACCACGTAGGAAGAGGGAGTGAAGCTAGGAATCCTTGAGACTAAACACTTAAGCATTCCTGTTCATATAGATGTATTTTGTGGAAATGAAAGAGAAATCAAGTCTTTGCCCATCACCTAGTCCTTAAAGTTATCAGTCTTGCCACAACTCTAACAACAATTGCAATACAATAACTCATATATCACTTGACAGTTTCACAGCTTCCTCCCATTCATTATTCTAATAAAGATTAATCCAGCATATGCTGTCATTCATGAAGGGGATGATTTTTAAATTGTATTCCCGTTGACCTAGAAATTCTGCTTTTTGTATGAATGTCTCTTAATAACAAAATTAGATAAGTATATGTATGTATACAAATGGCCACTATACATTGTTTATAATTGAAAATTAGAAGTAAATTAACATGTTGTAAATTAAAATATTTAAAGTATTCATACAGTTTATGAAGTATGATACTGTGAAGTCATTAAAGTGATTATGTAGCTATGAAAAGACTTCTAAAACATATAGGAATAAAAAGTGGGCTACAAGTAAAAATACATATGACCTCACTTTAACGCAAATTTATAATGATAGAAAAATAAAGTGTGCGATATCATACACCTAATTATCATTGCTGGCTCTCAGTGCATGAATGTAGGGAATTTTCTTTTACTTCTTTAAAATTTTGTGTATTTCTAAGTTAATATGAGAACAACTAACATTATTACTTCACTTTTGAAAAGGAGAGAAATATAAGTAAGCAACAATAGTAGTTAACATTTATTAAGCAATTATTACATACCATGATTTTAAGTACATAAATTGTATTTTAGTCTTCATAAAACCACCAAGAAGAATGTAACATTGTTACCCATCTTACAGATCAGAAGACTGAGGCTTGGAGAGTTTAAGTGGCTTCCCAAGTACATATAGCTAGCAATGACAAAACTACGATTTGAACCAGGGTTTCTCTTAACTCTAAATCTCCTGCTTATTTGCCAGTCTATCACCTTCCTTCTCAAGGGCCACTTCTCCCTTGATGTGTTCAAAGTGCTAAAGTCAGCTTTTATACTTTTGAGTATTTGTGCCAGAGAGGCCCCATTAAGAGCACAACTGTTTGCAGTTCAGAGTAATGTTTCAGGGAATATGCAGAACCATCAAGGCATGATGTCAAAAGCCCACCAAAAATCAACAGGAGCTCAAATTGAAGTCTGGTTCCTAAAATCTTGTCCAAAGACAGTCCTTATTTTATTAAAAGCTAAGTTTCCTCAAATCATCTATTCCTTCACTGAGCACCTGCTATATGCCAGGAAGTGTGTGGGTACAAGGATGAATAAGGGAAGCCTCATGGCTTCAGATGATGTGTAATCTGCTCTCCAGGGGCGCAAGATCACACGCCTGCTCACCTTAGAGGTTTTGAGAACAAAATCTAGGTTGAAATGTGACCAATGACTAAGGAGCCACAGCAGGGATCTTGGAAAACAGGGAGTAAGTGGCCATATATGTTTGTTACTACACTTTAAAAGAGTGGTATGTCCATGGATTCAATTACCCCCAATCTAGCAAACATCACTGAACAGTGACTATGTACCAGGTCCCACGTTAGGTGCTATCACATGTAGTAGCAGTACTACTACAAAAAATAGCAGCTACTATTTTATTAAGTCCTTACTGGTAGTGGCAGAAACTGGGCTAAGTGACTTACATACAATATAGTTTTCTCATCCACAATCAATCAGGATTAAGGTAGAGGCTTAATATGAAAACAAAGTGGAACGAATTCAACAAACAAAGCCTCTAGATAGCCTTCCCTATTCACCACCAGAAAAGTGATGGTCATTGCAAAGGTAGAATGGTTTAAATACGCAGACACCTACATAAAGTACTTTCCTTTTGTTCTTTTTTTATTATCTCTAAATTTTCGTGGGTTACAAGCCAAGGCACAGCTTAGCTGGGTTGTTTGCAAGACTGTAATCATGTTGATTAGGGCTGCGGTCTCACCTGAGGCTCAACTGGAGCAGGATCTGCTTCCAACTTGTGTGACTGTCAACAAGACAACTCCTTTCAGGCTGTTTGACCCTTGTTCATCGTCAGTGAGAAGCTGCCTTCAATTGCTTGCCACATGCTTTCTTCATAGGCAACTCACATTCATGGCAGCTTGCTTCTTCAAACCAGTGAAGAGGTTCCTGTACATTAGTCCAGATTAGAGGTCCAGAAATGCCAAGAATTACTGTACAGAGTTCTACAAATAGATATAGTTCTCTATTGCAATACAAGGGATCTTCAGGGGGGATTTCCCGTAATTCATGACTTGCTGTCTTCTGTGCTAATTTTAGTACCTGACTTAAAGAATGCATTAGCTAATAATTATATGAATAGTGTATGTCAAATATCTTGCTTTAATATATTAAATTTCACCATAATCCTATCAAGGAATACCCTAGACCTCATTTTTAGGTGAGGAAATGAGGTTCAGAAAGCGTCAGGCCCCACTGCTTCAGTGTGACAAAGGGAATTTAAACCCAGCTCTGACTGACACCAAAGCTCCTCACACAGCTTTATGAGACACTGCCTTTCTGATAAATTCTGCTTTAGCTAAAAGCAATGACCTGAACACAAGGAGAAAGATGGATTGTAGAGGATGAGGATGAAGGTAGATTCAAGATAGAGTGGTAAAAAGAAAAATGACATCATCTACATTTGTGTTTTAGGAATATTAATCTGATGGTGAGCACACCTGTCCCCCAAGGTAATGTCTCTCACTTGAGGTAGGATATAGGCAAGAAAGTACATGAAATAAGTCAGAAGGAGAAAGACAAATACCAGATGATTTCACTCATAAGTGGAATATAAAGAAAGCAAGCAAACAGACAAAACAAAACCCTGGGAATTCTGATAACATAACAGACGGGAAGTGGGTGGAGATGAGAAAAAAAGGTAGAGGGGGTACAGTGGACAGTGGTGGAGGACTATTAGATATTTGGTGTTAGGCATGGTATGTTATTACGTAGTTGAAGTATGAACCTACACTCCTAAAATATGTTACTGAAAATCTACATTACTTCAATTAAAAATTATTCTATTGCATATTTGAAACTGGCTAATAGATCTTAAGATTTCTCATTAAAGAGAAATTTTTATAGATCTATAGGGATATACATGCTAACTAGACTTATTGCAGTGATCATTTTGCAATGTATCAAATATAAAAACAAAAGAATATAAGCAAGACAGACTATTTGATAAAACAAGCCCCCTTTTCCAATAGAGGTCTCAAAGGTGCCAGAATATCCAGATGATGATCACTTGTCTCCTTGAATTCCCAAAGCTGAGGACTTGCAGTCACATTTTTGGTAGTGATATAGGAAGCCTGGGCCCTGGTTCCCTGTCACTGCATTGAGACAAAGTTCACACTGAAGAAGGCATCTCATCTCCCTAGGGTTCCAAAATGGTTTTAGGTAGCAATAGTTTTCTTGTTGAAATGTTCAAAATGTGCTATTTTACACTTGAACCATCTGCTCCTAATTTCAGAAAAGATCAGCTTGGGACCAGAGAATAGAGCTCCTGAAAGGCAAAATGCCAAAGACCCTGCACAACTTCCTCTCCCCACCTAAGCTGAGCTTACAGGGGTCGTTCTCCCTGCAAGGTCTGTTGCCTTGTCCAGTGGAAACTTAGGAGTTCCTCTTACACGTTTGCCTATTTTCCAGAATAGCAAATATCAGAGATGACACTCTCCATTCACCAGTTGCCATATGTATGTTCAAAAAGATTTGAAGTACCTCACAATAAAAAACTCTTATGTCACAGATCATAAAATTTTTAAAGATTTTTAAAAAACAGGGAAGATAATTTTACTTAAAAAGAAAGCCTTATATTGATATATGCTTCAGTTGAAAATTCAATTTTGTTCTGAGCTTCCTAGCAGCCAAGGAAAAAAGGCATAATACTAGGTAGTACTTATTAAGCATTACTGTGTCCCAGGCAAAAAAACTATAAGCACTTAGCAGCTTCGATAATTTCTTCACATCAGAAATCCTACATATAAATGATGTTATTATCCACAATTCACAGATTAAAAAGTAGCCTCGAAGAGGCTCAATAACCTGCTCAATGTCACACAAGAAATAAAGGACAGAAATCCAGTTCAGCCTGTTTCCAGATCCATACTAACTGCCTTCTAACCTCTTACATTTAGATACCAAAGAAAACACAGACTGGCAGAAAGAACAAAAATCACCAGTAATTTTAAATTTTAAATTATCAGATACTTTAACAAAAATGTATGTATAAAGATGCTCTCCATAATGTTATTTATAACAGCAAAACAACTAGAAACCTAAATTTCCAATTATAATGAAGTAGTAAATTAAATTATCCTACCACCATATGCTAGGCTGTTATTATGCAGTAATTTAAACTTAAGTTTTCAAAAAGTCTCTTATGACAAGGAAAATGAGTCATAATAGGTTAAGTGGAAGAATATGAGGGAAAGACAATGTAGCTATATAGTATGACCTCAATTATATATTACTTTTCTAATCAAACTCCCTTACCGTTAATGAGAAAAAAATCAATTTATCAAAACAAGATGAATAAACTGTGACTCTTTATATACTATCTTTTCTCTTGAAATTAGCTTTGCCTCTTCTCGGACATGGTTTAAGTTACTCCTACACTATTTAAGTGTCTGCTACACTTCATTTGTAAAATGGAGGTAAAAGTAACTAGTAATCTCTCATAGCTGTTGTGCTGATGAAATGAGATAATGATATGGAAGTGGTTTTTTTGGAGTATTATTTACTTCTGAGCTATTACTGAGGAGATCCTAAGTGTGCTGAATTGTTGGTAGTTTGCAGAAATCAATCTCTCTTGGAGCTGGGTCTTCCTGCCCATTTCCATTGCCATAACTACAGTCCAGGCCTTTACCCTCCCATTGCCTGAATTTACACACCAGTCTCCGAGCTGAACCTTGTCCAGGCCCTGACCCCTCTATCCATCCTCCACAACACACCAAGAATCACCTTTCTGACTATATTAATTCTTTTCTCAGACTCCCACAGATTCCTAAATAGCCTTCATCTATCACGTGGATTTTCGCCAGTTCTTCTATGACATTCTCCAACGATCATCTCAGTCTGCAAATAATCAGCTTAGAAGTCTTCAACACAACTCCGCTAAATTAGAAAGCATTGTATTCCATAGTAGACAATCAATGTGCTGTACCTTTCTACTCAAAGTGTGGTCACTGGACCAGTGTCACCAACTTCACCTGGTTGTTTATAGAGCAGATGCTCTTGCACCACCCAGAACTATTGAATCAGTCTGAATTTAACAGTATTCCCCAGGTGATCTGGATGCATAGTAATGTCCCAGAAGCACTAGTGTAGAAGGCTGTAAAATAAAGCAAGTGTTGACAGTTTCAATTAGTTAACAGATTTATTTACTCTTTCCAAGCTGTCCTTATGCCTCCCTCATGTGTGATGCCCATTTTCTCTCTCAGGATGGTAAGCTTGTTAAAAACTTACATTTTTCTCTTCCTTTGTCTCAACATTGATCATTCAGGAGGCCTTCAGTAAGTGTTCATGAGCTGAAAACTGTTTTAAAGGCTATATTTCAAAGTCATTAAAAGTCACCATAATAAAAAAAAGATCATATCAAAAATTATATGACTGCATTTTTAAAGATTTGTGAATATTAATATATATATATGTATATATAGGGAAAATGTCACGATGATCAAATGCATTTAATACAGCACAGTGGAGAACACAAATCTGGAGGCTGGCAGCCTGAGACCACAAAGCTGGCTCCACTGTCCAGGTGAAAGCGGTGGAGCCCATACTGGGTACTTGACTCAACCTCTATGTGCCTTAATTTTCTCATCTGTGAAATGGTGATAAGAGTAGATATTCGAAATATTGTTGTGAGAATTAAATGATGGAAGTGATGGGAAGTTCTTAAACAGCTTCTGCCACAGTGGCCACTATATAAGTTTTAAGTATTATGAATGTTTTCTTAGAAGTTAATTATATGGTACGCCCTGGTGGAGCAGCGGTTAAGTCAATCACCTCCTAAGGAGTGCAGGCCACGTATCCCTGGATTGAAGTCCTGAGTCCAGGGGGAAACAACCCGAGTGAACAATTAAATAAAAATAACATAAAATGCTTCTTCCTCCTCTCTCTTCCTGCCTGCCTGCTAGCCTTCATTCCTGATTGCACCTTTCCTTTAGGAAAAAAAAAAGGTAAGTATAAGCATTTCAAAATTTTAGCCATTAAGAATCATGACTACAAAATTATTTTCTATGATGGATGGTGCACTAGATTTTTAACATGCATAATCTTACTGAATTCTTGCAACTATTCAGTGAGATTGACAGACTTCTTTAAAGAAGTCAAAGTTTACAGAGCTAGATTTAAATCAGTTATGCCATAGTTCACAATCCATGTTCTCTAATGTTTATAGGCAGAGGGGTTTGCAGTCAACAGAGAAAAAGAACAGTTAGTGGTTTTAAAGGAGAATATAGAATAAGGTTGGACTATTTGGGGGTACCCAGACTTTGGGAAAAGATTCACAAGCTCACTGATACAAATAATTAAAGCAGTACTTGGATATTCTATTCAATGACCTAAACAGGAAGCAGTTTGTGAAGGGTGGGCCAAGGTAATCCTCTGGACCTCTGGGACTTTCTCCTTCATCACTGCATCCGAAAAGATGGCTAATGGAAACGTGTCAGCATCCCCAGGTTCCCAGACTGTTCCTGGACAGGAATTAGGCACATATAATTCTCTCCTGAAATTAGACAGTCTGGAGCACACAGGAAGAAGGGAGAGACTCCCGATGCACCTCTGGCCCTCCATTCCTGGGTATTGTCCCCCTGGATCTTGTTTCCTACCCTAAGGATTCAACCAGTCACCACCCTCACCACCACCAGCTAAGGCAGTCAAAAGGAGACAGTGCCTGAGATTGGGGCTAGGAAAGTACTATGATGTTCCCTCCCTGCTGAAAAGACTGGAAGGGGGATGGGAAAATGTTGACTTCTGGGGAGTCTTCCAAACTCATACCAAGCAGTGGCAGCATCTCGTGAAGAGAAAAGGCCTGAGGGCCGGAGACAAAGCTGTGAAGCTCCCAGTACAGTGTTTAGCATGTGGGTAAGGGCCATGTGGGTAAGGTTGCTATATCATAAGTCCCTCGGGTAAGGAAGTATGCAGAAGAGAGCAGAGTCTGTCCCACGAATACCAAGGGCAGAAAACTAGACGCTACATCCTCTGCACACTGCTAAAGATTTTAGCCACCTTCATGAATAAGATCACTTTTTAAAGTCACCAAAAATAGGTAGAGATCTTGCGGTCTAGAACCAACAATGTGACATAGCAAGCAAAGGATAAGACAAAGAAAATGAGGAGAAAAAAAACAGATTGTATTGCAACCACAGAGGGTGCTGCAGCTGAAAATGAGGCAATGGCAGCAGCAAGGAGATCCAATTGGAAAACTCAAACAGAAGAACAAAACGCAGTCCTATCTAAAATGAATATTACGGAGAGCGCCACTGATGTAATCACACAGCATCTAAGTACTGCATAAACTGCACAGACTGAGGGATCAAGTGGGAGCCTGGGCTCCACTTGCTAAATCTATAGGTGCCCCTATATAGGGCCTGATGCTCCAAAGAAAGTCATTGTGTCACTGACTTCTGGCAGCTAAGGAGTCCGGCGCTCAGAGGGTTTCATATTGATAAAAACCGTGTCTGTAGGTACAAATATAAAACTGTTGATACCAAATAGATCCAGCTGTTGACCCAAAGAGATCCAGCTATTTCATCTGTAACTCAAGTGATCACTTTTCAGGACCATATAGCTGAATATTTTAAGACTTTCACTGGATTGCTTGAAAAACCCAAAACTCCCAACAGAATTAAGATTCAAATGGCAGTTTTACAATGTTTTAATCTGAAAAGAAACCATTATCACCACCATTCAACATAACTTGTTGCACCCATATTGCACTCATGAAGGAAAAACTAAAGTCGGAGTCAGAATTTTAAGGCTGCAAGGGCCCTTAATTCCTATAGTTTATAAACTTTTCACTTTCCAGGCGGGAAATGAGGCCTAGAGAATGGTAGTCACTTTCGCAAGGTGTCAGATTATGGAAGCAACTACCTCAACTGTAGACTGTAAAGTATTTTGCCTTATATGAATTAAAAATCTAGTAAATGTGAGTCGAGATAGAGTAAAGTTCCCTGAAGTCAGAGAACACGTATTTTCTCCATTTCTAACTCTATATGATTGAATAATCATTTCAATTAGTCACTTTTCCAAGTCAAAAAAAAAAAACATAAAAGGCAGAGAAAGAAAGAGTCCATGCTTCAGAAATGGGAGCCATATACATGACAGATACCCAAATCATGTTTACTGAATGCATTCATAGGTTGGGGGCATAAAAGTGAGGACAGACAGAGGTCTAGCTGTGTATGTGCAGAAGAAATGTAAACAGCCAGGCTACTGGGATCCCTTATCTTCCCCACAGTAAAGTCTCAAATTGAAGTTATCAATATTATTGTATGTCTGATCACAGTCCTCCTTCCCTTAACCCTACCCTCCCCAGCTCTCCAACTATTAGAGTTCATTTGAGACAACCTGGGTACCTTCTGCTGTCTGGCACAAGGGTCATCACACTACATCAAGTTAAGCTATTTTTTTTCATTCTGCATCTTTAGTAGCTAAGATAGACTAAGATAATAATAGGAGACTAACTTGAAAGGACAACCTGGTTCAGGCATCTGATCTCTATTTTATCTAAAATAAAATTCTCATTTTCCTCCATAGTGATATGTAAGTAGAAATGAACCCCACACAGGTTAGGGGTGGGCAGGGAGGTTGGGCAGGAATCTATAAACAAGTGCACATTTTCAGTGAGTGTTCTTGGTTACAGGGGCAGAGAAGGGAGTGCAATGGGTGGGGATGGTTAGACACTTTCAAGGAGGCTTGCTCTGATACTGGCTACTTATACTTGTATATATGGAAGACTCCTAGCTACTCCAGAAACAGTCTCGCAGGCTCAGTAGGGAAAAGTATAAGGTAAATAAAGCTTTTCTTAAAATATGGGAGTGGGCAGCTCTGCCTGTGTGTGCATGGGCTTCAAGCTATCAGGTCTGAACAAGGAAAATGGTCTGACAATCACAGTAGACTCCATCCTGAAGATACCTGCCTCATGTGCTGTTTTAGCCAAAGTAATTATTGGTCTAGGCATGCCAAGAACAGAAAAAGAAATGAGAAGATGCTGCCTCCCCCGATTCTCTCACCTCACCTGCCCCAATTCCTTCACTGTTGACCCTCACTTGAAATATTGTGTGCAGGTCTGCTGTCATGGTATCGCAAGGACCAAAATGGAGCAGGCTCAGAGAAAGGCTTAAAAATGCTAAATTTGCATCACATAAAATGAAGTCCAAATTCATACAATTAATACATAGAGCACACACATCACTCTCAATGTTTAGAATCGCCAGACAATATAAATCTTTTTCTTTAGCTTTAGATAAATTTATTAATGACATTTATTATATTAAAAAGGAAATTAATGTTTAGAGGACATGCCTTACTCTATGGATCTTGACTTTTTGAAATAGGAGGAAGGCCCAAAAGAAGATCGTCTAGGGTTTAGATTTTCTGCCGAGTCCTATACTCCTAACATTATAGCGGTTAGGTCATTTAACCCTCACAATAACCTTATGAGTGGTACTATCATGACCCCCATATTACTAAGAAGGAAGTTGAGGTGTATGAAAAATTATATAACATTCAATTTGCACACTGCAGGTTAAGCCCAGTTGGGATATGAACTGGAAAGGAAATAAAATCATCTCTATTCATAGATGATATGATAGCCAGGCAGAAAAATTTAAGGAATCTATAAAAAGACTACTAGAACTAATAAGTGATATTAGCAAGGTTGCAGGACACAAAATCAGTGTATGACATATATATTTCTCTATTCAAGCAATCAATAATCAGAAAGTAAAATTTTTAAATATAAAACATTTGTGACAGAATTAAAAATATGAAGTACTCAGGGGTAAATCTGACAAATGTTGTCCAAGACATGTAGAGTGAAACCGCAAAAATCAGCTGAGATAATTAAAGAGCTAAATAAATAGAAAACTATGCTTGTTCCCTGAGTCAGTGTTATTAAGGCACTAATTCTCCCCAAACTAATTTATAGATAATGCAATCCCAATCAAAATCCCAGCAGGCTTTTTAAACAGAAATTCACAAGTTGCTTCCAAATTTAATATGGAAATTCCTACAACTGTGATAGCCAAAACACTTTTGAAAAGAACAGTTGGAGGGCTTACCCTTCTTGATTTCAAGACATTGTAATATACAGTAATCACCACAATGTCATTTTGGTATAAAGATAAACATATGAATTAATGGTACATAACAGAGTATCCAAAAATAGACACATGTATGCATGGTCAATTGGTCTTTGACAAAGGGACCAAAGCAATTAATGGGAAAAGGATAATCTTTTCAACAACTGGTACAGGAACAATTAGATATCCATATGCAAAACAAACAAACAAAACCATAAAGCAAACCAAAAACCTCAACCCTGACCTCAACATACCAAAATTAATCCATAATTGATCCTGGACCCAAGTGAGAGAGCTATATAATTTCTAGAAGAAAATACAGGCAAAAAATAAGAGTTACCTTGAATAAGACAGAGACTTCTTAAACAGGACACACAAAGGAAAAACTATAATAGAAAAAAAAACAACAAACTGGACTCATCAAAATTAAAACCTAAAGTTTTTAAAAGACACTGTTAAGAATTGGAGAGGCAAACCACACACTGGGAGAAAATCTTGATAAATTATATATACCCAACAAAGGACTTGTACTAAAATATATAAAGAACTCTTATTACTCAATGTTAGAAGAGAAAAAATAATAAAAATGGGCAATAAGTAAAGATATTTCACTTTAAAAAAGATAAATATGTGGTAAATGAGCACATAAAAAGATGTGCAATATCACTAGTCATTAGAAACATATAAAACATAAACTACAGGGGGCATGCCCTTGTGGCTCAGGTAACAGAGATGCTGGTGTGTAGAACCACGTGGGACCCCAAGGACTCGGGTCCGTGACCTGGAGACGTGATGAAGAATCAAAAAATAAACAACTATATAAAGATGATTATTCCTCCTCTTCCTTCCTTAAATGCTTCTTCCTCCTCTCCCTTCCTTTCTTCCCCTGTTTAAAAAAAACTACAAAGAAACTCAAATACATACATATAAAAATGGCTAAAATTTAAAGAAAAAAAACACAACTGACTATAATAAGTATTAGTGAGGATGTGGAAGCATGGACTTCCTCTAAATTTGGCATAGATATTTACAATGTCTTTGGAAAACAATTTGGCAGTTTTTAAAATGATAAATCATACCTATTCCTCATAGCCAAAACTATTCACAATAGTCAGAAGCAATCCAAATGATCAAGTAAACTGATAAGCAAACTGTGGTACTTTCATGAAATGGAATACTACTCAGCGATAAAAAAACAAACTGTTGCTAATGCCAGCACATGATGACTATAAAAATATTTATGCAGAGTCAAGGCAAGCAATGGTACTTAGCATATGATTCTACTAATATACAATTCTAGAAAATGCAAAATAATTAATAGTGACAGAATACAGGTTGTCTAGCCTGGGAGAACTCGTTAAATTGCATATGCATTTATACAAGTATAATTTATTATACATTAACTATACTTAGTAAGACTGTAAAATATAAAATTGATCAACTTTGTCTCAATATCATAGTGCATACACTTGTCAACTAGGGGCTGATTGCCCAAACAAATAACAACCAGTATCATTATTTTATAGAAAAACTTTAAAATTCATTCTGGCAACAGACTAAATAATGACTCCCAGGTCCTTCTAATCTAGAAGATTGTTAGTAAAAATAAGGGTTGAGCAATAATGTATATACTACAGTAATTAGTAGCACCCTCCTGTAGAAAAGATTTCAGGTGTTAGCTGAGAAAAAAAAGAAAAAAGAGGGGTTACTCAATGGTGAAATGAAGACCAGGCTCTTTTGTACTGCTTCTCAATAGTTAAAAATTTGTCTTTTTAAAAAAAATTAATTTCAAAAGACAAAATCATTATTCAAGACAGTAGAAGGAAAAATAGGACGTGTGGTTCCCATATGGTTCAGTAATAATCACAACCAGTCTATGACTCCCGTTAAGAGTCTGAGAAAATATACGAAGGAAGAGGGAAAGGGGGCCCTGTGAAAGGTATACCAGATGGGGTGGGGTTGATAAAGATATTATGGGGCCAGAGAAAGAAATCAAGAGCACATTTTTACTTTGCAAAACTAACTTAGAGACCCTTAGGTAGGTGGCTTATATTCATGTAAAATACCAGTCACTCCATCAACAGAATTTTTTAAGTACCCACTAGTGATTTATAGTTAATGCTTAGTGAACTGGAATACTGCAACTGGAACTACTTAAAGTTTTTTGACTTCTGAAATGTAATTAAATTGGTACACACAGGGAATTAGCAACAGTATCATGATCTTTTAGAGAACGATGTGTTATCCAGTGAATTAGTCTGTCTGAGTAGTAAATCATGTTCTTGTCTAATATGCTAGATAAGCATATCTCACTCAACCAGAGAGCTTGGAAAATTTCAGATGGAAATCATTTACAAAACACAAATGGGAAACCACAATCACTAGCAAAAGAAGGGAGGAAATAGAGAAGAGAAGAGGGGAGAAAGGAGAGAGAAGGGCGGGGAGGAGGAGGGGAAGGGTGTGAAAAAGTTCTGTAGGATGTGGCATTTTAAGAGGCTTTCTTAGCACAGAAGGCAAGGGAATATTCTACTCCAAAAAGAACCACCAACACAGCCACCACTACCACTCTCCCTCTTCCCTCCTCCCCTCCCTCTCTCTCCATCTATCTCTATCTCTCACACATGTGTGCACAGGCAAACTAAAATTCACTATCTCTAGATTGGATGGAGAGTACCTACTTATGTATCTACCTATCTATTGGTCTATCTAATAAATTAAAATTCATATCAGTTTGTAAATAACATAGCAATAAATGTTAATGGAAAGAGGGAAGATGGGAAGTAATACATATTAAAATAAAAACTTTTTCCTCTAATATCAGGAACAAGATGAGAAAGTCAATTTAGGACATCTATTAAACATAGTACTGAAAGTCCTAGCCAGAGCAGTGGGGTAAGAAAAAGAAATAAAAGGCATCCAAATTAGGCAGAAAAATTAAAATTGTTTCTGTTTGCAAATGATATGATCTTACATATAGAAATCCCTAAAGATTCCAAGAAAAAAGTTGTTAGGACTAATAAACAAATTCGGTAAAGTTTCAGGATAAAGAGTCAATATAAAAAAGTCAGTTCATTGTTTGTATATAGAAATGCAACTATCTGTCAAGGAAATTAAGAAAGCAATCCAATTTACAATGGCATTAAAAGCAATCAAACAGGCCACCTTCAATTACACTGGCAGCTAACGTGCAGTCTATGAAGGTCATGGGCCCAGGTTCAAGACTCAGTGGGTGTGAGGGGCAGGGCAAAAGAAACCAACAAAATACTTAGGAATAAATTTAATCAACGAGGTAAAAGAATTGTAAAATGAGAATATTAAGGAGTTGTTGTAAAAATTAAAGAAAAATAAATGGAGATATTTTGTTAATGAATTCTGAGACTAAATATTATTAAACTGTCCATACTATCCAAATCCATCTACGTATTTAATGCAATCACTATCAAAATTGTAATGGAATTTTTATTAAAATTTTTTAGTCTTAAAATTCATATGGACCCACAAAGACCCTAACCAAATATAATCAAAGCAATTTGAGAAAGAACAAAACTGGAAACATTGCACTTCCTGATTTCAAACTATATTACAAAGCTATAGTAATCAAAACAGTATGGTACTGGCATAAAAATAGGCATATAGACTGATAGAACAGAATAGAGAGCCCAGAAATAAACCTAGACATATGTAATTAGATATCTTTGATAAAGTCACCAAGAACACACATGGGGAATGGACAGTCTCTTCAATAAATGTTATTGCCATTTTTTAGCAGTGCAAACATAGGTTATTTGTTGATATTCACTTCTAGTTCATTATTAATTCTTAATATGTTTCATTAATACCTAAGGTATTACTTTTAGTTGGAAAATTATACAGAGGATACTTAATGAATTTCCTAATTGTTCTTCATTAAAAATGTTAGGAAAACTGGATATACAACTGCAAACTAGTGATACTGGGACCCCTATCTTACAGCACTCACAAAAATTAGCTAGAAATGTATTGAATATTTACAAGTAAGACCTAAGAGCATACACATCCTAAAAGAAAACATAGAGGAAAAGACATTGGTCTTGGCAAAGATTTCTTGAATACCAAAGGCACAGGCAACAAAAGCAAAACTAAACAAACAAGAGTACATCAAATGAAAAAATGTCTGCACAGCAAAGAAAAAAATATCGATCAACAGCATGAAAAAGTAGCCTACAGAATGGAAGAAAATATTTACAAGTCACATATAAGATAGGGACTATTATCCAAAATATAGAAAGAATTCATAAAACTCAATAGAAAAGGCAAAATAAAAATCAAAAATAACAATTAAAATGGGCAAGGAACATGAATATATACGTTGAGTAACAGGTACATAAAAAGGTGTTCAACATCTAATCATCAAAGAAATGCAAATCAAAACCACAATGAGATATCATCTCATACCTGTTAGGGTAGTTAACAAAAATACACAGGATAACAACTGTTGGTGAGGATGTGAAAAGGGAATCCATATGGAATGTAAAGTGGTACAGCCATTATGAAGGAATATATGTGTGTGTGTGTGTGTGTGTGTGTGTGTGTGTATTTGCTTCCTTCAGATATGTTCCCAGGAGAAATATAAATATATACACGCATCTATATATGCGTGCGCGCGCGCGCGCACACACACACACACCCCCCTAAAGGAATTGAAATTAGTCTCTCAGAAGAGATACCTGAATTCCCAGGTTCACTGCAACATCCAAAACTCCACCAGCTTATCATTTCTTTCATTCTCCCTCTCTTTCTCTCAAGAAAGAGTAACAGTGAAATCTCATGACTCCCATATCTCCTGCCTTAACCTTTTTTTAAAATCAGACCTGTAGGCTCTTCAATTGTCTGAAGAGCAGTATCTACTTAATTTTTTTTCTTTTTTTTAACCTCAAATCCCAATATAGCTAAAACAGTACTTGTTATCATCCCCCTTGCCAAAAAGGGTCTGTTTTTGGTCATATGCCTCCCATTCAGCTAGCATTGAAATCTTGGGAGTCACTACTTATTCGTCCTATATATCTGATCAATCACTATGTCCTATCAGTCAATGAAATAATCCTTATTTCTACTCCCTTCATTTCAATTCCTGCTACTCCCACCCTTTTCTACTCCTGTATTACTTTATTTCTACATTTTGGGACTCGTGGCTGGCTTTCTTGACTGCTTCTAAGCTGACCCCTTTTAAATTTATCACCTGAGTAACCTTCCCTATCTGAGAATTTTAGTTTTCTTGTCTGTACAATGAGAAAGCTGGACTGACTGGTTGCCTCTGGTTGTTTCTCTTTCTTTTTTTTTAAAGGAAAGGTACAGGCGGGAATGAAGGCAAGTAGGCCGGCAGGCAGGGAGAGAGAGGATGAACAACTGTTATTTTTATTTAGTTGTTCACATTGGTTGCTCCCCCAAGACCAGGGACATAAACTAGGTCCTTGGGATGTAAGTAGACTGCACTCATTCAGAGGTGGCTGACCTAGCTGCTACTCCACGAGGATGCACGTCTATGGTCCTTTCAAGCTCTAACGTTCTATACCAGCAATATTCCTAAGCAATGTATGCTCACCTCTCACCACTACCACTCCCTGTTCTGCTCTTAGTTGAATAATTCACATTACTCCATGCTCTCAAGTAATGACTTATACATAAGTTTTCTCCATATTATCCCTAGACTCCTTATCCTAAATGAATTTACAGTTGAAAGGAATCTTAGAGGACATTCAAATTGTCCAACACTGACCAACTGGCTGAGTATCATTTATACCGTCCTTGAATTTGGTTAACCAGGCTGTGTTGGAAGTTTTCCACTGATGGTAAAAAGTCTCTCATGAGTCACTTCTGTGTATTGTCAAGTAGCTAGAGTTATCAATCTCGTACCAGAAACTGGAGTTACCATTATGGTCTGCCCTTATGACAGTCTGTTATTCAAAGTTACCTTCATTTTGATTCAAGTACTAATCCCTCAATCTTCTCTTCCAGTCTTAAATCTTGGATACATTCTTTGTACTTCCTCTAAATGAAAATGGCTAACGTTTCAGACACAGTTCCAAGTCATTTTATATATACTATCTCATGCAGCGGCACAAGGCAACATGACATTTAATGGCATATGGCCAGATGGCAACCACAGAAGTTTATATTATTCTTCCCCATTTTACAGAAGAGGAAGATAAGACATAAGAAAATCCAAAATGATTTACCCAGATTCTCACAACTAGTAAATGGTAAAGGTGGGATTTTAATCTAGAAAGGTTATCCTCAGAGCCTATGACTATAAGCACTGCCATACACTTTCAGTCCTATATGCAACAACTCACAATTTCCTAAACATAGCCACTGCTTTGTTCCTCATGTTCTTTCAACAGGCTTCTAGCCATCTCTAGTTGACTAAATCCTGCCTATTCTACCCTATCTTCTATACCTCCATTCTTCTTCCATCCATCCCCCCTAAATTTCTTAAGAGTTTTCTCCACCTCTCTTCTGGAGACCACTGTGTTCTAACTTACTAATAAGCAGCATGAACTTGTTTTCTATCACTCATGGACATTATTTCTTCTCATATTTCAAATCTGTATAAATTTTTTCTTAATCTGATTTCTTTCCTAGGTTCTAAATATAATTTCTGTCATTTCTCTGTGGTCTATGTACACACATATATTGAATCTGAGTGAGTAAAGCAACCTATAAACGATGGAGAATTTTTCTTAGCGTCTCTATCCTCAGTCTGACTGATGTGGGAGAGGCGAGTGATTCACAAAGCAGACTGAAGAAACAGTGAAAGAGGGAGAAAAAGAAGATAGTTCAGGGTCACAGAAGCCATGCCGGCAGCTTTAGGACTTAGAGAACATCAGAATGGTACTTTGGTGGCAAAGCCAGTGACCAGCAATACTAAGGACTGCTTAAACAGGATGGCAGTGGATGGTAACTAGACATTTGGTGGTGAGTATAGTGAGACACAGACATCTGTTGAGGTATGACGTTGCACTACTTAAACTTATACAGCGCTGTACAACAAAGTTGCCTCAATTTTAAAAATGAGGCTGCTCTGTGCATACAGAAAAAAGATCTCTGATACATGTAAGTGAAAAAAGCAAGATGCAAACCATTTTTCAGTATGTCTAAAAGGCAGAATAAGGACTCTATATTTGCTTGTGAATGTGGAAACACTTTAAAAAGATACATTAAAAAATCTAAAGTTGGGGTGAGTGGGTCTGGACAAATGAGAAATAAGGATGAAACAGAACTTATTCTATGTTTACCTTTTTCATATGAATAGACCTTTAAATCATATGAATATGGTACCTATTCAACAAACAATTTAAAATACAAAATAACTGTGTCAAGAAGATAAGGAGGGTTAAACAGTGAAAAGGCCAGTAAATTTGGCCCTTGGAAGATATCTAATCTGGTGGAAGCCATATTGGAGAGGATTCAGGAATACAGAGGCTATGAGGAAATAGAGACACTGAGTACATATATACACAAGTATGTGCGACTCACCTATACATAATGCATACAGTATCTTTGGAAGGGTGCTCAAGAAATTAGTAAAAGTGGTTGCCTCTAGGAATAGAAATTAGGTGGCTTAGGGACAGGGAAAAAGAAACACCCATTTATATGGTTTATATTTTTTCTGTGAGCATTTATCACCTATCTATGAAATAACAATTTAAACAAATAAATTATGCTAGGAAGAGAGGAAGGAAAGAAGAAAGGACAAGTCTTCGCTTAATAAAATTTGCTGGCAAAGGGGATAAGTGAGACAGGTAGGTGTGTGAGGGTCAAGAGGGTCAAGCTGGGTTCTTTGTTTATTGCTTCCCCCATCCTAATTTGAGAGGCAATGAGGGCATCGAAGAACAGATGCTCTAACATCAAACTGAATTCTGAACACCAACTCAGTCACTTATTGGTCTAATGAATTTTGGAAAGTTACTTAACCCTCTTAGCTTCAATTTCTGCATCTTAGAAAGGGGACACTACTAACTACCTTATTATATGATTTAATCCCGAGAACTTCATTCACTTCTTTAACAACTTCCAGGGAAAGCTTGGGTCTGTGAGGTCATTTTCTCCAATGCTATGGCACACAGAATGTTGTCACAGCAAGAGATAATATTGGTATTAGAAAATAACAGGTTAACAAAGAAAGAAGGTCTTTTAAGTAAAATTCAAAGACAGAGTGGACAAGCATAGGATCAGGACGAGCTCTACCACTTACTGGCTTTGTTACTACGAGATTATTGTTTCGCTTCTCTGAGCCTCATTTTTCTTCCATCAGTAAAATAGAGATGCTATCCCTTAATTTACAGTAGTCATGAGAAGATTACAGATTACGCATGCATATAAAGCACTCAGAACATAATTGGCATTTCATTAACGGTAACTTTGATCATCCCCAGCCTAGAGTTAAGACTCCCAAGCACAGGAAATCAGCACTGCCAATTTCCTAGTATGCACTTCCATACTCTTGTCCCTTCAAATCAGTCCTTGAAAAATAAAAGCACATCAGCCATTCCTTTGATTTTTCAAGCACCCATGAGGTCACCTAAAGAATTCCCTCCTGCCCTTTGAACTTTTAATTCATTCTTAAATGATTTACTGGCTGCCTGGCCTCCAAATGAGCATGCTAGCAGCCAAGTCTTTCCTCTGAGTGTCTGTGCCTTTGATAGCAAGAGTGCCCCTAATGGGGTTTACCATTCCCGCATTCTAGAAGCATGTTTCTAATACAAAATTTTCTATTTTGGAAAGCCCTTAATGGGAACAGCCGTCAGGAGCCAGCTAGCATTGTCTGCTTCTTGCAACCAATGCCTGAATATGATGAATCATCTCTTCTAAGACTTTCTCAGACTATGTGTGCTCCCCTTTCATACTTCTCTGTGATTCTGATAAGGACATATACTTCCTGGGGTACATTTAGAGGTCTGTTCCTAAAGTTTGCTCCAGAGGACCAAGCTCCAAACTGAAAGATTGAGAGAGTGTCTCCTTCATTCACAGTGAGCTTCTATTGCACACCTATTAGTGACCTGGCAGTGCGCAGAATACAAAGATACAAAGGGTTAGTAAGACCACGGGACGCTTATACAGAAACAGAGGTCAAAGATAATCAACAACGGATTATTCAAGTACAACTGAGACAAATGTTATAAAGAAGAATAAGGAATACCAGAATTTTATATAACAGGGAGATTTGTAGCAGTCTGGACGAAAGGAACTAACAGAAGCCGCAGAACATGTCTTCTAAACCGCCAGGGTACTACCATGTGAGTTCCAATCATGAAGAGCCCCTCAGATCCATGACAGAACCTAGTCACGAGAGACAGTTAACCTCCCAAGAGATTAGACTCCATTAGGAAGGAGAACAGAGATGGTTCTTCTGGGCAGTTCTCAGTGTTCTCAGCTTTCAGTAAAACAGTGAGAAAAGGAATGTCATGGTCACAGAATGAGGACACCTAAGGCACTGGGTACAAATACCAGACGGTGACTCACATCTAAGGCTAGTCAGACAGAATAAGTTAGTACTTGCTTAAGCAAAAGTGAAAAAACACGCAGAGAGAGAATCGCACACACAGAGACACACGCAGTATGCTCACATAAAGCCATCTCTTTTCCACTGAAGCAGTGAAACACTTTAGTCAGGCAGAAGACTCATGCTGTACCCTCCCTGAACACATAGCAACAGCAGGGGTGGCTGCTGTTTCAAGTGTCTCACAGCAACGCTTCCCAACAGCAAGGGGAATGTTGTAATCATCAGCCACCAGGCCTCTCCCACATGCAAGCATAGGAAACACATCTCACACACAGGAGCTGCAGCAGCAAGAAAGGCAGCTGTGTCAACCAAGCTTCAGGCAGCTCTGGGACAAGCAAGTCCATCCTTCAGTGCTGCCATTTCCCTCTCATCCAGGGTTGCACCTAGTATTCTTCTCAACTCCCCCCTCACCAATATTTCTATGTGTTCCCTCTGTCCCTATCATGTGTCTGTATCATTCAAGGCTCACCCCGCTGACTAGATGTCATAAGGAAGACTAGAGAACTTTCCTAGTATATTCAGCTCTTCAAGTTATATCCTATTTCTAATTTGGGATTGGGAGTGCAGAAGGGAGCACTGACCAGTTATTGAGTACACATTTTATTGCTCAACTCCTCCTACATATTCGCTCAACCAGCAAATCATTATAAGGAGGATAATCTATGCTCTGTGCTGAGGATGATAAACACACCGAAAGCTACATTGTCTTCTAGATGTTAGTCCAGTAAGGCAGACATAAGGCAGTCAAAGTAATCAAAGATTTCCTCTGGAAAAAGAAGACTCCAGGATTCCAAAAATGGTGAAATTATTTCTACTAGGAGCAACTATGATGATGTCCTTGAGGTCTGAGCTCAAGTTTGAAGTCTAGGCCCAACTGAGAGGGGCAGAGAAGACAGAAGACAACCTTCCAAGTATGCACTAAAAACTACCCAACTGGAAAATTTGAAGGTCATAACTTCCCAAGTGTGTTTGGGTGAGCAGAGGGGAAACCATTTTACCCTGCAAACATGGGTCCTGGAAGGAGTACTAGGAAGTAAGACAAAAGCCAGATGGAGAACAATTCAGCAGGCTCAAGAAGCTTGGGCTCTATTCAACGGGTAGCAGGGAACCATTAAGCAATTTTAGATGAGGGAAGGGGATGATCAAAGGGAGGGAAAACACTGAGCAGGTAGTATAGTTGTTCTAGAAGGTTTCTTCCTGACTGCCCCAGCTCTTGCAGATCTACCTTCAAAGCTGCCCTGTCCCATCTGAGTTCAGTATCTTAGAGCTCATTACTATGCATCTCTTTTGAGTTGAGTAAGCTATCAATGACATTTCTTATCCTGAATGAGATTCCTGATGTTGTACTCATATGAGGTCAGGGACTTAAAACAAGTAGAAGCTTCAACAAACCCTCCCGCTTTAGATGAAAGGAACTATGAAACATCGTTTCTATTTCTGCAATAACATCAGTTGGCTTGTCCTTTGAGGTCACTGCTCTCCTCACAGATCCCAACAGAGAAGCCAGAGGAGAAAGAAAGAAGAGGGAAGGAAGAGAGCTGCCAGCACAGGACAAAACCTGATTGTCAAGTGCTTTTCTGGGTCCTGTTCCAGATCACTGTCACTTACAAGCTTAGACTAGAGATCAGCCCTAAATTAGGGCTCCAACCTAGAAGTTGGAGTAGAAGGTGGAAGAGCCCTGCCTGGATTTTAGCAATGGGAATTAACTCTCCCTGATCTTAATTCTTTTGGCTTTTATTAGCGGCTGGAAGGGGAGAGGGATGTAACCAGAACCCTAATGCAGCTGAGAAGGGCTAAGAGCCAAAACCTTCCTTAAGCAGATACAGTATGTGCAGGGCCTGGGCAGGTTTCAGAATACTGCACATTTCCTCAGCCAAAGACAGAGGAAAACATGAAAATTACATATTTGACCCTCTATATCCAGAGGGGAAAGAGTATCACCCTCCCACCAGGGTGGCTTACACAGCAGAGGGAGGTTAGCAAGTCGGCTCTTGTAAAAGCCAGTGCACTAGGGTAGTCTTTCCCATAGAAATATTCCCAGAAGTTAGAAATTAAAATCAATTCCAAATACAAATTAAAAGCTTTTTCAACTTATCAGAGTAAAGAGTTAGATAAAGAACCCGGGTGCCCATTAGCCTTTTAGAAAGAAGTGACTTTTATCTACAAAGAGGGAGGGTGGGAGTGAATAGACCAAGTTCTACAGAACAAGCATCTCCACATTCTGAATTTCAGTCCATCGCCATACAGAACAGGTCACAGTGATGCCCAAAAGAAGGGATCTAAGCAAGATGGAGGTAGCAGAGAAATTTTTAGACCTGTCTGCCTACAATGTTTGCCTTTCCTGAGAATTCCATGTAAGTACAGTTGACCCTTGAACAACATGGGTTGGAAGTGCATAGGTTCACTTGTATGCAGACTTTTTCTACCCATGGGTTTGGCATTCATGATTCAGCCAACCAGAGATGTTGGTTGGGGAAAAGGGGCAGACCACAGGGTTTGAACATCCTCAGATTTTGGATGGGAGTAGGGTGTTGTAAAAGCAGTCCCTAGCAGATACCAAATAGTTAAAATTCTGGGAAGTCAAAAGTTTAGTCAGCTTTTCAAATGCATAGGGTTGGAGACTCTAACCTTTGCATTATTCCAAGGTCAACTGTATGCAGGGCAGCAGGACTAGGGTTTAAGTCAGATAATCACACCAAACACGCAAAAGTCTCTGAATAATAAGGTAAATGTTTCCAGTCAGATGTGCAACAAATGAGCTTGTGAAGTAAATCCCTATTTCCTCCATATTTTAATATAAAAATCAGAAGTACAGTGAGGACACCACTGAAGGCAATTTAATCATACTTGCAAGCTTAATAATGCTTTTTAAAAGATCATTTAAGAACAAATACTAGTGCCGAAAAATTAACAATGATATTCAAAGACTAATAATACTACACTGTGCGGAGACTAAAAAAACAACAAAAATGCAACACAGACTTGAAACTCCAGTGGTTTCAGGGACGCTTACCAACCCTCCAGATTTTGTTTTTTATATAGAAAAAACAATCCTTACACATCTTGGCAAGTCAACTGATACTTTTTAACAGCCTCAAACATTTTTACATTTCATGTCTGAAGTCTCTTCTTTCTTTCTGTTTGAGTTTTTGACCTTTCCATCACTTGAAAATACTAAATTAGACAAAAAGAACTTCAGCCCAGTAACAAAACTTCAGGGAACTAGGCATCCTGCAGACTAGAAGAGATAGCAAGACAAACTGTGGTCAACAAACCCAACAATAAAGGCCTGTTCCAAGGTCTGTTGGGACATGAGATTATCTGGCAATTAACTGATTTCCACAACAATCAGCAAACTAGTAAATCATGTGTGTTAACCATTATGTTCCTAAAATATTGACTTGTTATTTCAACTGATCAGTTGTCTTAAACAAACATAGTTTTTTGGACTGCTTATGGGATTAACTTGATTGTCCTATGGACATCCTGTTTCAGAAGAGCCAAACTGATAGTCCTCCCAATCCCCATCACCAGTTAAGAGTTTTATGGATTAGAAATACTGGATTCAGCACGCCCTGGCGGAATAGTGGTTGGGTGCATGCCACATACGTCCTAAGGTCCTGATATCGCATCCCTGGGCTGGGGGGAACAACCAAGATGAACAACTAAATAAAATACATAAAACGTTTTTTCCTCCTCTCTCTTCCTGCCTGCCTCTGCTCACTTTCATTCCTGGTTGCATCTTTCCTTTAAGAAAGAAAAAAGAAAAACTGGATTCATCTCTACCTCCTACCTCTTCACTTCTCCAGATCCAAATGATGTGGTTTACCAGTAACCTTTCGCCACTTGCTAATATATAACAATAATCAGCATATTGCCAAGATTATGCATTCCCTCAAAATGCCCCTCTTATTCAGTTTAGTTCCTTCCTCAAGGATCACTTATGTGGCTGGTACTGTGTATATACTTTATTTGTTGTTGTTGTTTTAATTTTTATTGTAGGAACATTGTATCATAACACTATAGAGGTTAAGGTGTACATCACTGTAAATCAACACTTGTATATAACACATGAAGTTTACCACCAACAGTTCAAGTCTATCCTTTACCATTAACTAATCTTCTAAAACAACCCCACTTAAAAAAGCCACCTACTTCCAACCTGAATCTCTACTCAGTTTTCTAGTTCTTCAGAATAACTGGCTCAAATCCACTTACCTTTATATCCCATTACCCTGCAATAATCAAAGCAGCTCTCCATGGACTCATGTACCCAGCTATACAAGCAGTATCGACATTGGGCAATTATCTCATCTTTCTATGCCTCAATTTCTTCATTTGTGAAGTGGGGTTAATAACTAAGTTACGTGTGTTATTATGTGTTAAATGAGAAAACCAGTGCCTGGCTGAGGGTGAATATTATGAAAATATTTGCTAGAAAACAAAAGGGCATACATGAATGGTGCTCTATGCTGATATTATAGGCTATAGGAAGAATGGTTCAGCACCTAGAACAGGTGCTCAATACATTTGATGAATGAAAAACTGAATAAAGTCAAAACAACATATACCCTGACCTTACCATGTACCTGATTTGATCATATACCCTAAACAAATCAAGCTGTTTTCTGTTAAATGAACACACTGGCTTGTCTCCTCTTCTTCCCCAACCTCCCAAAATCCTATATATCCTTCAATGCCTAGCTCCAATTCTTCCTTGTTTCCACAAAACTCCATATAAGCTACCAATGAGATCTCTTCTGGTCGGATGAATGTTGCTCTTATATGCTATCCCATGGTTTCAATTCTAACAGGTTGTGGTTTCCTGGGCTTGCAGTACTGCCTCTCCTCAACAAAACTGTCATCTGCAGGGAACAGTTCTTCTCTGGTGGCTATCTCATGCGTGTTCTAGTTTAGGGTCAGGCACTTTACAAAGTGCTCAGCAAATAGGTGTTGACTGGTGGGCTGACTGATTGATTGGGCAGACTTAATTGAGAGCTCTTTTGGAGGAGCCAAACAAGGTTTAGCATAGCCTTTCAAAGTGATGGCTGTTCACGCATTAGCCAGAAATCAGGTGTGGTCCCCCACCTTCTGGAGGCAGCAGATACCACATTAATGCATCCTGCCATTCCTCACAACTCCTGATGACTTGGTAACTTCATACACTTAATTTTTAATTTTTTAAGTTCAAAATTTCTTTTAAGAGGATTTCTGTTTAATAAGGGACACCCATGGAATGCTTTGTAAATTCTTTCTTAAATCACATACACATCTGGCATTTATGAAATCCAGGATAAAAATCAACCTGCCTCCCTACTGGAAAAAGTGCAAGTTTTATTATTTCTATTTTGCAAATGAGGAAATCAAAGCACACAGAGAGAAATGATTTGCATGAGGACACACAAATAATGAGTGGCAAAGCAACGACTGAACTTTAGATCTTCTGAGTCCAAGCCCACACCCCTTACCCTGATTTGAATTTGAAACAAAACAAAAACCTTTCTTTGACTGTCACCCATGAGAAGCATGTATTTGTAATATTATCAGGTTTTGCACTAAATTATACTTCTCTCTCATTTCTTCCTGTCCCTGCCCTGTGCCTCATATTCATATCCAGTTATTTTCACTTCTCTTTTTTTTCCATTTATGTCAACATGGTATTGGAGAAGGAGCATGGGATATGGAGTCTGAAATAAATTTGAACACCGGTTCTTCCACTTACTGTGGGATACAGTTTATTATTTAACTACTCATTAGCCTCAGTGCCCTCATCTGCACAATGGGAAGATCAAGATCTACTTTAAAGAGCTACTATAAAAATGAGGCTATAGCACATAGAAGCAGTCTTTGCCACATAGCAGGTCTGCTACCTCTCCAAGCCAACGTAGCTGGACCTTGACTGTCCTCTAAGTTCACGAAGTTGCTGAGATCCCATTAAACTACATTGTCTTCACCCAGTGAGGCACAACCACAAGTGGAATCTCCAGGTCCTGGCCCGGTTCACTTTACAGCCTGTGGTCAGCTGCTCCCAGATTGTAAATTTAAATTAACATAGAGCTCCAAACTCTCATTCGAGTCTTCCAAAGGGCCTGAGGCTGGAGACCCGCTACTTGCTCAGCCCTGAGGCTCCAAGATGTCATCGCTCTCTAAGTCAGATAAGATGCCATCCAAAGATGCCTACCTGCAGATTTTTTCACAGGAGCTTTTACTTACATTAAACACAAAAAGAAATGGAAAATAGCAAGGCAGCTCAATAAAGACAAGGCTTTAACTTGTCATCTTCTCATAAGCAAAGATGGGGCTGGAGCCATGAGACTCTAACCCCTTTCCAGAATAACTAGTTGAACCAGCTTGACTCCCAGTTCTACTACATCTCACCCCAGCCCCCAACCCCAAAAGAAAAATGAATTTCTGATGGACCGTGAAAGGCAGGATAGGGGAACCATTCAAAATTTCCCTGCCAAAGGCTCAGGAAGAGACACGACCCACCGTACAGCTGGGAATCTGCTGAGTGGCATTAGGGTGGGGGCCAGGAGACACCACAAAGGGTCTGTCCGTCACTGGGCTTAACCCTTGATCCTGTTAAATTAGTCCCACCTCCCACATTCCTCACAGATGTAACATTAAAAGACTTGAGTGAAAGTTAACAGACCATGCCGCATGCCGTCCCTGAGAACATACCAGGAAATAGCCACTTCTGGAAAGATAGGAAGTAGCAGCGTGGAGCAAAGCAATGCACTGTAAGAGCTGCCCACCATCAGCCCTCAAGCTTCCACAGCCTAGACCAAGCAAGGATCCTTGGAGCCCTTAGCAACCCTTCATTAAAGCAGAACCTTGCCCCATGGAGGGTCTGAGAAGAAACAGGAGGGGACAGAGGTGAAGTAACATGTCAAGATTACCCGGCAAGTTGATAAGAGTATCAGGAATGCAACAAAGGTCCTGATCTCCAGTGAAATCAGATAGAGACACAGTGCGAGAAAATTTCCCTCTGATTTGACTATCAATTTGCTGAGTGTTTTCAAATTTTATCAAACTTCACTCTGTGAGCTTCTCTCACCCCCCACCGGAAGCATGGCTGAGCCAAGAGAAGGACAAAGCTGGTACAGCAAACTAGAAGGGCCCACTGTGACCAAAGAAGGAAAAAAGTTGGGTTTTGGACAGAGGGCAGGGAAGGCAATGAATGAACAAAGAGGCAATGGCACTTGAAGGAGATTGTCCAAAATGTAGGCCTCAAGCAACTGGTGCTGATGGGTGGGGGTTGGGAAGCCAGAGAAACGTGTCTCTTGCTGCATGGCCCGCTGTGCTAGCTCGGGGACATGACACAGTAACAGCCTCACGCTGAAAGCAGAGGGGGTGGAGGTGAAGTCAAAGTTTAGTCACTTTGAGAAACCAAGTCAGCTTGATCCTTGTTAACTTCAGTGCCCAACGAGGATGGTTTTGTGCCCAAATAAACATACCAGTGTGATATGAGGAAGAACGGAGCATTCCTTGCTAAACAAATGCTTAAAACAACCTTTCCACTTGACCTATTTACAGTGGATGGGGCAAAGGGTGGAAGGAGACAAACGTCTATCCCACCCCAGTCCTCTGGAGCACAATCTTTAGCCAGGAAAAATAATCACTCAACTTATTCATTAATGACTTAACTGAAGTCTCTCTGAAGGAAGTATTTCAGGGGGAAAACTAAGGAGACAAAATATTAGCTCCACAGAAGCTGAGTGAAAGTGGACTAGGGACCAAGATAAGCAGTATAAAAGCATCACTTTCTGATCACAAGATAACTCGGGTAAACCTGGAATTCAGTTTCAGACAGAAATTTAACCATGTGCATACCGTGTGCCCTCACACACCCATGCACACACCCTGAGAACTGATAATGGCAAAAACCCCAAGCTCACCCTGACCTGTGTAACAGAGATCTCTACATGTTTCTAACTTATGAATGGATTGTTTTCCAAGTAGATCCTTTGTAAATAAGCAGCTTGGAGCTTGAATACAGTTTGTTGTAAATAAAATATTATGAATGGTGGTTAGGTAATTTCATCAGTTATATACTGTGGATTAAATGGGCCTCTGTTCTGAATGCAGCTACTAACAATAGCATTGTATCAATGGAACATGTTTCCTAGACTGCAAGTATCTTTTCTTCAGGCTGCTTGTCA
>RJWH01008005.1:0-34433 GCA_004363575.1 Solenodon paradoxus | reverse complement strand
GAAAGTAAAATCCAAACTTGTGCATTAGCCTACCTACCAGGTGAAATTCATCATATAACCATTACCTTTCAATCAAAGCCTCTCTTGGATGGGGCAACATTCCCAGTCATTTCTGCCCCCATGTTTTGGGCAATGTAGTTTCCATCTAGTTCTGGTGATTGGCAAGCATGCCATGGAGGCAGAAAGATGATTTCAGAATATGTGGAAGGACTGCTGACAGCTTCTACATCATCCTTAACTGCAGTCAACTCTATCAACATTCTTTTCAAAAAGTGAACTAAGTTCTGAACACATTTCACAGCTGCACAACTACCCTGCCAATATCACCTTTAGAGAGTCAGAAAAATTTAAACCACGTGAGAGAGCAGCTCTTATTTCACTGTATTTGTTATTAGATATTTTAGTATCTTGGATGGTGTATCTTAAAAAAAGCAATGATGGGAAATAAAATTCAAATAAAAAAGGGAAGTAAGGCATAAAGGAAGGAAAGAAAGAAGGAAGACACACAAAGAATAAAGCAATGTCTCAGAATGTTCTAGGTAGTATATTCCTTTGATTCTCACAGTGAAACTGAAAAGCACATCACTATTCTTGTGAAATGTAAGACAGCAAAGTTAAGAGCCTGTGCTCGAGATCATCTTGCCAGGCTACAATGCAACTCATTCTCTGCCTCTTTTGAAAAATGATACAAATTAGAAAAAATAGCTCAAGAAATGTTTTCAGGATGAGGTAAAGTCATGCATGTGAGGAAACATGTATAGTCTTGATATGATATGGCAAAGAATTCGTTAAGACTACTGTGTGATTTCATTTATGTCTTTTGGGGAAAGCAGAATTATTTTTGGGAAAACCATTGATATAACTGTTGATATGTGTTTTAAATCTAATTCTGGAATTCACTGTGATGAATGTAAGAAAATTGACCAAAGAGAGAACTTCATTGTCTGCTAATAGGGAATTAAAGGGAAAAAGGAATTACTGAAAGAACTGTAGAGGAGAAAATATTAAAGGGAAGTAAAATAAAATCACACTTTTAGAGCAGAAAGAACAAAACATGTATTTTCAGGATGAGAAAGAACTGGGCTGTTTAAATTCTGAACATTTGCTTTTGGGACATACAATGTTCACTTTTTTCAAGAGGCCAATGACCCATCAATGACAACAAACTACTTGGCTGAAGAGTCTCCCCAAGGCTCCTTTCACATCTTTGTTTCTCAAACTATAGATGAAGGGGTTCAGCATTGGGGTGACCACAGTGTACATCACTGAGGTAATTGGACTTCTCTTAGAAGAATGGGTCATAGCAGAACTGAGGTAGACCCCTAGAGCTGTCCCATAGAACAGGAGAACCACAGAGAGGTGAGATCCACATGTGGAAAATGCTTTGTATTTACCTGTTCTGGAGGATATCCTCATTAAGGAGGAGACAATCTGAGTATAAGAATAGAGGATAGCAGTGACAGGAATCACACCCAGAAGGGCAGTAAAAACAGACAAAAGGATATCATTGATGAAGGTGTCAGAGCAGGCCACCTTGAGCATCTGAGCCAGTTCGCAAAACAAATGCGGAATTTCAGCGCCTACACAGAAGGTTAATCGTACCATCAGTATAACATGAATCAGGGAGGCCCAGAAAATTATGAACCAAGACATCAGAACCAGAAAAACACAGAGACATGGGTTCATGATGACCATGTAGTGCAGGGGGTGGCAGATGGCGACAAACCTGTCATAAGCCATAACAGTCAGGAGGAAATTGTCCATTCCAGCAAAAAATAAAAAAAAGAACACCTGACTGAGGCATTCTGTGTAGGAGATGTCTCTGCTTTGTGCCTGGATGTTCACCAGCATCTTTGGGATGGTGGTGGTGATGAAACAGATGTCAACAAAGGACAGGTTGGAGAGGAAGAAGTACATGGGCGTGTGGAGGTAAGAATGAGAGATGATGATCAGTATAATGAGCAAGTTTCCAAGCACAGTGACAAGGTCCATGAACAGGAATATTCCAAAGAGAAGGGACTGAAGTTCTGGATCCCCAGAGAGGCCCATGAGGAGGAATTTTGATCTGGTATGGTTTCTTGCCTCCATGTACCTGGTGTGCCTGCTGGTGAAGGAAGCAGAAGCAACATTCAATCAACAATCAACAGGAAACTTAGCTAATCCTCACCCTATCCCTCCACGTTTTCATGGACATCTTTCACCGCTATGGAATCTTTTTAAAGAAAGTGATTCACTAAGTCAGTTGGTATCCCATTTCCATTTTAAGTTTGCATCGTTTTTCAGATTATCATGATGATAGCAGAAATATCTATCTTGTCTCTAAATCACTGATTCGAATTATCTTCTATCTATAGGCACAAATCAGTTTTCTCTTTGGTATGATTATTCCAAATTATTAAAGACAGCTTGAAATTTTCCTACTTTTTTCCCAATAACCCTACAATAGTGACCAATACTATTGTAGAGAGGTAGGTTTCAAACCCCAAGAATCTTAATTCTATAACTGGATGACTCCTGCTTATGTGAGAGCTACCTCTCATGTGCCTTATATATTTTTCTTTTTAAATGTGAGCTTACTGCTATTACCTCTGCGGTGTTAAGAAATACTTGTACACAGTGGAATCTCAGGAAAGGTGAGTCGCCGTTAGTATAATATTCATGTTTGTTTTGTGATAATTATTTTTGATACATGTCTGTCACAGTACAGAACTGTGATTTAAAAAATGACTGTTTCTTTAGTTTACAGTACCATGTAAGTTTCAGGTGAGTAGATTTTCACCTCAGTTAAAGTAGGATCTTGAGTCAGACTTCCTGTGATAGATTTTTTTTTTTGTCCACCAATTTAGTACATGTGCTGAGAACATTTGTTAAAGGAAAGGTGCAGCCAGGAGTAAAGGCAGGCAGGGAGACTGGAGGAAGAAACATTTTGTTTTATTTTTATTTCATTTTTCACATTGCTTTTTCCCTCTGGACCCAGGATGTGAACCCAGGTTTTTGTGAGCTATGATTCTCCAGAGGTGGCTGACCTAACTGCTACTCCCAAGAAGGTTTATGATCTCTTTAAGCTGAATGTCTCACCTTTAGAATGGAATTAGTAAAAAACATAACCTATATTTTGGAAAAACGGTAAGCGAATTGAGGTGATATATATAATTTTTCTGTGTGGTTCCGTCATATACAGGACACACATGATAAGTGTGAAACTCTTTTTTTAACATTGCAATGACTCTGTCTTGAATGGCTATCATTTATCAATATTTTCTTAAACTGGAGCAACCATCAAAGATGTAGTACTGATGATTTAATGTATGTGTATATGTATATGTATATATATATATATATATATATATATATATATATATATCACCTATACTGCCTCTTTTGACAGGCATGTGGTACTTCTAATTAATAATGATCCTCTTGACTCCTTTTGGAGACTGCTGTCTAGTGAATCTTCCAAGAGAGGAAAAGCAAAAGGGCTAAATAGATAAGAGGTGCAAACAGCCTCACAAATCTTGAAAAGAAAATACAAAGTATCCAAGACAGCTGTGCTTCATTGCACATGTTGTCAAGTGGGGATGCGTTACATTTAAGTCTGGAGTTAATTTCAAAAATTATGATCGGTAGGTTTGACAAGTATTCAACTTCTAAATCAAAATAGTTGCAAAGTTCTGAGACACACTGTGGAGTCCTAAAATTAACCATGCGTACAGCAAAGATGCCCAAAGGAGATTTATGCTATGGCTTTGGGTTGTTGAAGAAAAGACTTAGTGAATAACTGACCCTATACCTGGATATCTTGACCTTCAAGTCTGTTGGGAACTTTCTTTAGGAAAAATATCACTATATTTGCAATTGCTCAAGCACAGATAGTGACCTTTTCTTAGACCAAGAATATGAGAAACTAATTATCTGTCTCTCTTGAAGTGTTCTTTTTGATGTAGGATGCTCAATGTACTCTTTCTCTGTAATCTGACTACACAAACTCTAAAACTGACACAATAATTTTGAGGTGCAAGGGTAAACCCAGGCAGGCTGCTTCCTCAAGACTTAAACCTTCAATTTCAATCCTTAAATCAACACTGAACAATCACTTCATAAATTTCCCCTTTTTATTTTATTTTGCAGAGATGATTTCATTTCAGTTGATTGAGTCTGTAAATCCAATCATCCTAAATATTGAAAGGCAAATTTAGGAGTTGAAAATAAAAGTTTATCTTCTGCATGATGGGAAAGGTTCTGATTTATTCATATCTAGAGACTTCTAATTAATTAAAGAGACAACAATCATGAAGTCTGAGCAATATAAATAAATACATAAGATTCTTCCTTTAAATGTGAATCTTTGAACCATGAAAATTATGAGTAATTGTTAATTAGGAGAAATAAGGAAGAGACATACATTTTGGGCTGAGAGGGCAGAATTAGTCATTGCTGTCTGATTTGATGAGCTTGGTAATCGAAGGAAACTGAAAGACCAGTGAGATGAAGAACAGAGAATGCAGTACAGAGTATATGAGATCCCAAAAGACATCTTATCCTGTGCCTGGATGTACTTCTCATATGGGTAATTTTATGACTTTATGTGAGTCAGATGCTGTGAGTCTTTTTGCTCCCCATTGTTATTCCAGGGACTTACCTGGTGACTGGCACATAGTAGGTGCTCAACACATACGAATATTAGAGATATAATTAAGATTGAGACCCAAAGCATCAGCGATAAACAAAAAAGAAACCTTCAAGCTCTTCATCTGCCTGGATGTAGACACAAAATAGAATAAGCAAGTTAAATAAAGTTAGCATCTATTTTAGAGACTATCAAAACAACGAGGTGTGAGAAGCTGATTTATACTCTGACATGTCTTAATATAATTTATCATAGAAATAGTTTAATGAAGAGAAACTGTAACCAAAGTCACAAAAGAAAACACATTCGACAATATTTAAACCGTTACTATGATGGGCAGCCAGATAGATTCCCTTTACTAAATGAAGAAAAGCAGGATAATTTCTGAGTCCAATAAAGAAAGGTTGCTTTAAAACTGCAGCTAAAAGGATAGTCTGCATTAAATCACTAAAAATAGGTTAAATTCATGAACAGACCAAGGCAGTCTACTACAAATGTAATTATTGATATATTTAAAGTGATAGGTAGGTTGAGAAAAGGAAATTGACCTGAGAAGCAAAGGTCAGAAATAATTTTATTTTTATAGATAATATTATGGACCAAAAGCAATCAATACAACAATATTCAGGGACATCAGTAAGTCAAATCAGGGGCACCAAATATAGTTGGGAATATAATAGAGAAATCCAATCATGTTAGGAATGAAATAGGTAATACCTTATACATAATAGATCCCTAAATAAGAGATTCGACACAGGAAATTTAAAAGGACTTGCAATTTGGAGGAAGAGTTGAGGAGAGGTTGGTACTCTTCAAACAATAACTCTTATGAAAAAGAAGGAAATAATAAAAGCTGGCAAAGATTGGCCTAATAAAATCTAAAATTTCTTTAAAGTGCAAGACCTTTACCTTCACAGATTAAGCAAACATGAGCAAGCTTTATCCTAGTAACCTACAGACCAAGTCCAGTACCTACGTTCTTTTCCTTTTTCCTCCACCTGTCCTTACTGAGACACACCGACACTGGTTATCACAGACACTTTCTGTTCTCTGTGGTCAGTCCCTGGGAAACCCACTGAGTTTTCACGTGGTTGGAATCAGAGAAGTATAGGGGTAACAGGGGCATATTAGAGTTTCCAGTGTCTCAAGGGCTGGATTCTCAGTTCTCATTAAACTAATTGTCTTATTGGTTTTTTTTTTTTTTTTTTTTTTTTTACTGTACTAAACATTACAGTTCCCTTGGGGTACACAGATAAAAGAAGGAAAACTTTCAGCCAGTGTTGTGTGTCCATTCAGTACAGTAGGGAATTTCCTTCAAGAAGAAACTCTTCTTTCTTAAATATGACTTAAAAATTACTAGATATTCCACAGGGAAAATTTCATTGCCACAGGAATTTAACCCAGGAAAAACTTTCTGTCATGTTCTTCCCTTGAAGAATCTTTAGAGATTTTACAGATCAATTGATGTGCACAACGGTAGGGAGGCAAAAAAAGTTCTTTCTGAGGAAAACGAGAGTGCTTAATAGCTGCAGTTTTACTGAAAGGACTAACAAAATGAGGACTGAGAAATATTCTTCTATAATTGCTAGCTATATGGGGGCAGTTATTGCTAGGGAGGGCTCCCTTCTGTACCTCTAAAAAGCAGTAGGTGCATTAACAATCTAGATGGAAACGTGGAAGCGTGAGTATTGGGGAAATAAAGGTGACATATTATCTGTAAGGTTTGTCATGGAAGGGAAGGAGAAAGTCAGGCATAGACTAAAGACAGCATGGAACATGGGACAGTTTAAAAAATTAATGGAAGATAGGAGAACAAGGCTCACATCAAACAGAAGAATTATATTTAGTGCAGACATTGAATATGGGAGGTTCTGGCTACATAATTCTTAGGAGGCAGTATACATTCTAAATCAAAGGATATTATATTGTGCCTTATCTCTTATTTATAGAACACATAGGTTCATCCATCAAGGGCTGAAAGTAGCAGTAGCTCCAGATAATGTCAGTCCCCATGGTCACTGGAGAAGTTTGTGCTTCAAGTTTCCAGAACTCGGGGCACCTGGAGGTTATCTAAAGACATACACTTCCAGAGACACAGAAAATTCTTACTGAACTTCATGTTATGGTGCTTCCTGGAATTCAGGTCCTCATGTCAAGATGAGGAGTGACCATCCTGTCAGGAGTAACTGATCCTGGCAGGAGTAACTGTTTGACCATGGTGATGAGTCTGGGACAGGGCCAGGAACAACCTCAGTTCAAACAGAGTGTTGGATATAAATGGATGTCAGTTATTCTCCCCAAAGAAAGGGTGGGGGAAGCAGTAATTATTGATGGCAAAATTAGGACTGAAAAATTACTCAAAACACCTTCATTCCAGTGTGCACATTTCCTTAAAAATGTAGATTCAACAAGAAATCTAAAATAAAAAATTTAAAGGTGTTTTACTGGAATTAATCAATAACTGAAGACTTAATTTTTGTTTTCAACAGTACAACTGTGTTCTAATATTATTATGCTCACCACACTGTATTGTAATCATTTTTAATCTTTCATTTTTTTCAATTTGTATACCATAGACAATATATGAAATTGTATTTAACCAAATGAACTGAAGGCACATTAAATAAGTATTTTCTCTGTTAAGTTTTTGAGTAATTTTTCAGTACTAATTTTGCCATCAACAATTACTGCTTTCCCCTCAAAAGTCCCTAATTCCTTTTATGATATTGCCTAGATATTCTTCAAAGTCCTCATCATCTTTGTTTTCTTGGTTCCATAGAAGTGGCTATTGAGCAATTGTGCAATAACTCTTTTGTAAAGAGTAAGGAACACGGTACAGAGAAAGAAATGATACAGAAGAGAAATTTTATTCATCAGATTTCCATTAAGTCAGTTACTACAGTGAATGATCAGAGTTTTCATCTATGTGAACATTCTGAAATATGGTACAAAATCTAAACTTGGTTATTATTTCACTTATGGAGTGAAAGTCATAGTACATTTCTAATCACTTATTCAAAGGTTTTCTTTGACGGGGCTCAATTCTCAGTCATTTAAACCCCCATGTGTTTGCCAATGTAGATTCATGCTGATGCCGGATATTGACTATCATGCAATAGAGAATATGAGACAATTTCAGGAACTTGTGGGAGAAATGCTAACAGTTTCTACTCCATCCTTAACTGCAGAGAAACTTCTATCAACATTATTTTTAAAAAGTAAGTTTTAATGGTTCTCACTGAAATCAGGGAACATTGGAGGAAGAAAATGAGTACTACAACAAAAATAGAGAAAATGTGAGGCAGTCCCAAATAGAATTAATTGAGCCAAATAATACGATCATTAAACTGAAGGACACAAATGAGGGGCTTAACAGTAGACTGGAGGAAGGTTTCAAATGAATCAGTGAGCTAGAGAATAGATCAGTTGAATGCAACCAAGCAGATCATTAGAGTAAAAATGGAATAAAAATAAACAAGGATAGCATATAAGACTTATGGGAGAGATAACATCAAGAGTAACAACTTTCACATCATAATTGTCCATGAAGGATAAGAGAGTGAAAAAGGGGCAGAAGCCTTGTATTAGGAGATAATAGCTAAGAATTTCTCTAACCTGACAAAGAAAACAAACTTCCATATCGAGGAAATTCAAAGAGTTCCAGAGAGAAAAAACTCAAAGAGACATACACTGAGACTCACTATCATTAAAATGACAAAAACCAAGGATACAGAAAGAATCCTGAAAGCAGCTAGAGAAAAAAATCTCATGCAAGGGAACCCTCATTAGAGAGCTTCAAATTCTTAGCAGAAACTTTACAAGTCAAAAGGAAATGACAAAATATTTCCAAACTGCTGATAGAATAGGATTTTTAGCCAAGGATACTCTGCTTGATTATCATTTAGAATGAAGTGGGAATAAAGAATTTTCCCAAAAAACTAAGCTTAAATGAATTCAACACAACTATACCAGTCCTGCAAGAACTGCTAAAGGACTATCTATAAAATTAAGGAAAATCCACTTTGATTCAACAGGACATAAACATATAAAATGTGGTGAGGAAGGAAGTAGAATTGTATAATATTAGAATGAGTCAAGTTTAAAAGGATTATAAGCATAGTACCTATATGCAAACCCCAGAGTCACCTCAAGACATACATGCATGGAAAACAGGAAGAAGAAAATGAAAAGGGAAACCAAAACAACATAAATACTTTAAAAGCACATGAGAACAAGAGAAGAAAATTACTGTCTATAATAATACCCAGAATACAAATAATAAAATAAGTTTCATATTAATAGTCAATCTAAATATTAGTGGATTGAACTCATCAATCAAAAAGCATAGGGTGATTGAAAATGGAAATCCCGTACAATCCCATTACCCTTGTTCTGATTATTTAACCAGAAGGTACAAAATCACTAATTTGCGCAAATACGTGTGCATCCCCATGTTTATTGCAGCACTATTTACAATAGGAAAGAATTGGAAAGTACCTAAGTACCAAGCTTCAGATGACTGGATAAAGAAGCTATGGTGTAGTTACATGATGGAATACTATACAGCTTTGAAAAATGATGAAATACCGTCAATTTTGACAGCATGGGTGGAACCAGAGGAGATTATGCTAAGTGAAACAACTCAGGAGAAGAAAGACAAGTACTGAATTATCTCACTCATATGTTGAATATAAAGAAACAATGCTAAGGAACAGACTAAATAAAAGTCAACCCTTGGACATTGGCAGTAGAACTGAGGTCACCAGTAGGAAACAGGGTGGGGTGCGGGGACAAATGTTGGAGGGGTCTAATGGACAATGGCAAAGAACTTTTGCAAATTTGGTGGTGGGCAAGTTGTTTTGTCATATATTTAAGGAATGGGGATCCTGCATATATGGGTTTATATTATTTTGTAAACTAAATTTATCTCAAGAAATAAAATGAAAAATAATTAAAAAGGAATATAATGGCTAATTGGATTAAAAAACACAACTCAGTTTTCTGCTGCATGCAGGAAGCTCGTTTAAATTCTAAAGACTTGAGAAAAATGTGAACCCTGAAGTTGTTGGGTAAAGTAGCCAATAAATGTCTGCTAAACCCACCTTAATTTGCCATGTAAAGCTATTATTTTCCTGTTAATTTTGTGCCTGTTGATCCACCTATGCTATAAATGGGGTTATGAAATCTCTTAATATTATTGTATTGTTGTCAATGGTGTCTCCAGGATAGAACATACATTGGGAAACAAAATAAGTATCAACAAATTCACAAAGATTGAAATCATCCCAAGTGTTTTGTCTGATTCACAGCAGCAAACTAGAAATCAATAAAAATATGGAAAATTACAAAATATGTGAAGGATAAACAACATGTTTCTGAATAACTTTTGTGTAAAAGAGGAAATTAAAGAATTTAAAAAGTAATCAGTGACAATGGAGGCTTGAAGTACCAGAACATATTGAATGCAGCGAAAATAGTACTAAGAGAGAAGCTTATTGCATCAGGCCTACCTCGAAAAAGAAAAGAATTACAATTAAAGAATCAAACACTATAGTTAAAGCAACCAGCAAAGGAAGAATAATTGAAAATGAAAGTCTGTAGAAATATTAAAATTAGTTCAGAATAAAAATGAAATAGAATTCAAAAAAATAACTCACAAGATCAATGACACCAAATGCTTATTCTTTGAAAACTAAATAAAATTGATAAACGTTTGTATAGACTCACTAAGAAAAATGAGAGAAAATTCTAATAACTGGAATCAGAAATGAAAGGGGAGAAATTACAACTCACACCTTAGAAATACAAAGCCTAATTAGAGACTATTATGAACACCTATATACCAATAAATTAAACTACACAGAAAACCTGGATGAAATTTCAGAATGATACAGCATACTAAGACAGAATCATTATTAATTGGAAAACATGGCAGGATCTATTATAAGCAAGGAAACTGAAGTTTCAAAGCTCTCCCCGCAAATAAAAGCCCAGGGTTGAGATTGTTTTACTAGTGAGTTTTACCAAATCTTTAAGAATTAGTACCTAATCTCAAACTCTAAAAAATTTGTGAACAAGAATCTCAAATACTTTTTATTAAACCAGCACATGACACCAAAAGCAGGCAAAATTTTAGACTGTTATCTCTGATTAACATAGATGCAAAAGTCTTCAGCAAAATGCTAACAAACTGAATTCAGCAATACATCAAAAGGATCATCCATCATGACAAAATGGAATTTACTCCAGGGATATAAGAACGGCTCAGCACATACACATCTATTAACATAATGCCCCACATCTACAAAAAGAAGGGAAAAATCATAAGATCATAACAATAGATGCAGAATAAACATTTGACAATAATGTGCACCCATTTTTGAGAAAAGCTGTACACAAAATAGGGATAAGAGGAAATGTAGATTGACATATAAAGACCACATGTGATAAACTCACAGTCAACATAATTCTCAATGATGAAAAACTGACAGTATTTCTTCTAATTCAGGAGCAAGGTATGCCTGCTCATCCTCACTACTGATATTTAGCATCATATTGAAGGTCCTAGCTGGATCAATTAGGTGAGAATAAAAAAAGAAATCAAAATTGGAAAAGAAGTAAAGTTATCACTATTTTTATGACATTATAACATATAAATATATAGAAAACCTTAAAGAATCCACCAAAATACTGCTAGAATGGCATTATAATAGATATAGGAAATCTTAAAGAATTCACCAAAATACTACAGAATTAATAATTACAGTAAAGTCAGGCTTTAAATACCTTGGAATATAATGAATAAGGCACAGAAATACATGTATGATAAAAAGTATAATACCTTTTTAAAGAAATAAAAAACCAGAGCTAAGGAAAGATATTTTGTGCTCATGGCTGGGAAGAATTAACATCGTTAAAATGGTCATCTTACTTAATGAAATACATAGTTTTAATGAGATCCTCATAGAGTTTTAATGAAAACCCATTTTTCAAGGAAGTAAAACAAAAGTTTAATAAATTTGTATGGAGTCACAAAAGACTTCAAACAGCCAAGTTAATCATGAAGAAAGAACCAAAATGGAGATATCATGCTCTCAGATCAGCCATAGTGAACAAGAGTGTGGTACTGGAAACAAAAACAGACATGAATTGCATTGCCAGAAATAGACTCACACATATATGACTAATTTATGACAAAGGAACCAAGAGCAAATGCTGAAGAAATGAATGTATTTTCAACAAATGATGTTGAGCAAACTGGACAGCCAACATACAAAATAATGAATCTAGACCACTCTCTAAAAGCATGCCCCAATAACTCAAAATGAATTAGAGACTCGAATGTTAGAATATAAACAATAAAGTACTTAGAAGACAACATAGGCAATACTCTCCATGACATTGGCAGTAGAGAGGTCTTTGGGGACTAAATCCAGTAGCAATGGAAGCAAAAATGAAAATAAACAAATGGGACTATGTCAAACTGAAAAACTGCTCAGAGAAAGTAACTATCACTAAAATGAAAAGACATCCCCTGATTTGGAGAAGATATTTGCACAGGATAAACTTACAAGTGACTAATAGCCAAAATATATAAAGAACCCACACAACTCACAACAGAAAATCAACCCAGTTAAAAAATGGTTAGAAATTTTGACTAGACATGTCTTCAAAGAAGACACACAGATAACCAGCAGGCACTTCACTATAAAGATGTTCTTCCTCATTTGCTATTAGGGAAAGGCAAACAAAAACAACAATGATACATCACTTACACCTATAAGACTGACTATTATACAAAAAAATGGAAAGAAGAAATGTCACTGAGGATGTAGAGAAAAGGGAACAATTTCACACTCTTGGTAGGAGTGTAAATTCGTTCAATCTCTATGCAAAGCCCCATGGAAATTTGTCTCATAACTGAGAATGGAAATTTCACATGCTGTCTTCCCGCTTCTGTACATTTGCTCTCAAAGCACAAAACACTTATTTACAGAGCTATTGGTGCCCCCATGTTTACTGCAGCATTATTTACAATAGCCAAGAATGGGAAACTACCTAAGTGCTGACAGACGAATAGATAAAGAAGATGTGGTATAGACACACAATGAAATACTACACAACACTAAAATGATGATCACCTGACATTTGCCATAACATAACATGGATGGATCTAGAAGGGAGTATGCTATGTAAAATATGTTAAAAATAGAAAGGCAAATACTGGAAGATCTCACTCATATGTGAATCATGAAAAATAAACTAACAAGCAGAAAACAACAGCTAACCCTTGGACATGGACAACAGAACTGAGGTTTTAGTGGGGAGGGGGGTCGATATAGCAGTAAGTGTTGTTGGAGATTCCTTGGACAGTGGTGGAGGACTGTTTGCAATTCGGTGGTGGGCATGGTGTGTTATCATGTATGTGATGACTAGTATACCCACACATTAAAAATACACTGTTTTGTAAATAAAATTTATCTCAGTAAAATAAACAAAAGCACAAAGGACACAGCAAAGTCTCCTACAGGAGCCCCATGCAGTGCGTACAAATTGCTGAAGGACAGAAATTAAGATGACCTTACAACCTGACAGTATAACTTGACTCTAAAATCTGACATGGGGTGGTCTTTAGGAAAAATTAATGTGTTTATGAATTTATTTAAACCAAAGACTGTTTATTAGCTATCTTTTCTCATGCACAGATGGCATACTTGGATTAAGTCATATGTCTCCTGTGCCTATTACTTTTTGATATGAGTTGATTACTTTATCAAGCATGCAATCTACCTAAAAAAGCTGTATGAAACTGAAACCAAATTTCAAAGAGCAAGTACAGTCATGCAGACTTATTCTCCTGGATTTGAAACTCCAAGTTTTAATTCTCACGACACTGGAAAATAGAATGCATTTCTTTTCATTTAATTTGAAAATGAAACGAACTAAGTTCTGAACATAGTTGCTATTCAGATGTTCACATTCTGGCAGAGTAATACCCTGCCTAGTAAATAGTCTGAGGAAATCACTAGAAGACATAGGTAGCAGCAGTGTGTTTATTGTACTCACTACAGGGGGTTCCTATGGCTGCAGGTTGGACATATTTCCACCTCCCTGATGGTGGTGGTTGGGTCATGCTTCTGGAAAGTTACTGTCAGCAAGGAGGGGGCCTCTTTTGCAGGGGTACTAGCAGAAGGAGGGTAGTGAGGGCAGAAACAGTCGAGTGGTCAAGAACTAAGAACAGTCAAGTAGTCAAGGACAGCAAAAAGTCCAGGACAGAACATCCTGGATGGAGTCTGTGGACAGGGGCAAGGATCATTGCAGACATCCGTCTTGTCACAGTCAGGTCTGTGTTCAGCGCTGACCACCTGCTGAGCCCACTTTGGAAGTTGGGGCCTGGGTCACGTTCTCACGCTACCTCAAAACCACCCTAACGTTACCCACGTCACCTCGCAATTTATGTGCCATTCTTTTGGTAGAGGATCTGTGTGACTAGGGAATTTATTGCATTTCATCCACATGCTGCAGTATCAGTATATACTTCAGATCAAGGTGATCAAAATGAGTAGGTTATGCCGAGGAACGCACATCTCCATCAGAATGAAGGAGGACCACCAAGTGGAGAAGGGGTTGCCCCCCAACATGGAAATCATGGGCATCTCCTTATACACAGCCTGTAAGCAAGATAGATATTGTAAGAGACATTAGCAATATAGGTATAACGATTGGGATCAATTCGTGTACAAGTTCCTCCTTGAGTGGCTGTAAACATGTTTTTAGTGCCAGTCTATTGTGTAACACAACTTTCACCTCGTGGTCAAGGAGCACCACTGCACGTGTTGTTCGGTTTTAGGGCATAGGTCCCATGCTTAGCTAAGGTGGTCATTGCAACTTGATTACATATGCTACCCATCTGTGTGTGTGGGAGGAGATTGTCAGGGGATAATATCACCAGTGTACGCTATAGGTGGAATAGTTAGTACCCGACTGGGGACGTATGGGCACCCCGCTCCCCGGTCAGGTGTCATTCTTCCACCCAGTGCAGTGAGAAACAGCTCTTTCAGTTCTACCTGTAGAGCAGTGAGCTAACTCAAATCATCCCACAGAGAATAACTCACCCAAGAGACCACCAGGGAACATTATCTAGATTCAACCTGAACTCTCTAAGGTCAGATGAGGGTACTTTGCCCAGGAGGTATGCCTGTGGGAGCTGGCAAGAACATGCTATTTGGGGGATATTATGCCCATTTGCAAGCTTTGGATATTCTGTTGGCCTGCAGTCACATGGGTGCTATCCAGGATCAGACTTGGCAGTTCACTGGTGGAGTGACGTTAGGGCGTGTCTCATTCAACTAGATAACTCTTAAAAAAAATAACCGTCTAGGTCCTTGTTTGTTCTGATCCATTGTTTCTTCCTTTTTCTGTAGATACTGTATAAGGAGGGTGGGGCACATATTCTTCCAAATCCGTAAGTGAATCAAAGGTTAACAATACACTATAATGAAACATTGAAATAGAAGTTAGCCTTTTATTTCTAATTTTATTGCCTTTGTCACCTGCAGTTGGCAAAACTTTTGAAAGCCCAATGGTCAAGAATGAACTTACAACCTAATTAAAATTTTAACACGGATCCTTGTTTAATTTTGTGGCATATAGCACTTTAGAATAATAACCGGAATAACTAATATACATGAACATATTAGAATTCTAGGAATTTTCTATAACTTTAAAACATACATATCAAATACTGCGTTTTCATATAAACACATGCTGAGAAAGCTAAATGTTAATTGGTATTTTGATAATGCTTCCTGTAAGAGTTTATTACACCAATGAGGTAATGAAATCCAACTTGTTTTTATTTGCTTCTATTCCTCCTTTCACAGAGGGAGAATTATTTCCTCATATGGAATATTCTAGGTGCTCTCTAATATTTCCCATTTTTGTGAAACAAAAGTTTATTCAGAATTTGGTTTTAGTAAGTTTTGGGAAGCCTTGCCAACATATTAGAAAGGATTTTCATTCTATTTATACAGAATATATATGTATATAAATGCACATATAATATATATGTATACATTGAATATTTGAACAGTTTACCAAATATGAAGCAAAGCAAAATAAACATCAAGAAGTAAAAAATATTTAGTCGGTTTGACTACACTAAAATTTATTTCAAAATACCTTTTCCACAATCATTTTTCACTTGTACAAATCTTCCTACACTGTGTCAAAATTCATTAAAATTCTGCCTTTAATTCATTCCTGAACGGTTGTTTGACTTAAGGACAAAATTTCTTCTTTTAGCACTTTACTAAAAAGAAAAAGCATGTCCTTTATTATCCTTCTTGTTTAGAAACACATCCGTTCTCTCTCTATGTTTCTCCTTCTTGCCTACTTACTAAATGCGTTTATTTTTCTGCTATCCTTTAGCATACAAGATTCTTAAAAGAGAAGTAAGAGACAAGGCAAAAATTTCTAGCTCAGAGTACTTATAAACAGCATAAACTTTTTCACAGTATAATTTCTTCAGGTGGCACAAAACATGTCTTTGTAAGTAAAACCAATGAATTTAAATGAGTTCTTATTTAATTCATTACTGTGTTTTTATTTTAGTAATAATTTATGAAGGTAACTTCTATGAGTCAATGAGATACGAATTAAATGTAACATTGACACACACACATAGACATATACATACACATGGACAGAGATCTCTTAATTTTGCTCCTGAAAATGAAGTAGGAGTCTTGGAGTCTTATTTTTATTTTCTGTGTAAAAGTCTTGTTTATTTTTGTTTCCTGTCATCCTGCTTGAAAGAAAACCAAGAGTTAAAGCAGCAGTTTGCAATTTAAAAGTGTTCTTTTATTTCCCTTTAAACCTGATGGTTACGTATCAAAAGCAGTTGCAAAAAGAAATTTGCAGGTTTCTTTCCAGGGACATGGCCTCAGGTCAGCTTGTACTTCTGCTGTCTTGGTAAAAAATATATCAAGAGCATTTTCCCTTTCCTTCTGAATTCACATAGTCTAAGTTTTGTCTCAATTCTTTCTTGTTCAAATTGTAGGGTTTAATGATATTTTTAGGAACATAGTGCCAAAAATCAAAGGTCAGGCTCCAAAAGATATAACAGTCATTCAGCTTTGAGTTTAACCCACTGACTTCCATGCTAAGATTTTTGTTCCAATGAAACACAGACATATCCGTTTCCTGGGGTTAAGTTGTCTCCCAGGTAGTCTATCTCCTTCCTCCTGGAAACCTTGTCGTCTTTTTCATTCAGAAAAAGAAGAACTTGTACCAGATGTTGTTGCCCCTGTGTTCTTAGTAGGGAACAGACAGGTCATTTAGGTCTACTTAAGTTGTTGTCCCAACACACAATTGTAGGTGTTTTTTCATAGCCAGCCAGAGAGAGCACACAGTAAGGATCAGCCCACCGATGCCATTACCTGCCTAACTATTTTAATGTTCTGCTGATATGCTCTTCTAAGTGCTCCCCCAGGCTTGCCCTGAGGTCAGCCTGACTGGGATGCATGCTTTGTTCCAGTCCTGCTTGTGAACCTGAGCTTTTACCACCAACTGCGCCCAAGTGACCTCCCTCCCTAGCTGCCTGCAAAAAGGGTCAAGCTACAGTGTCAGAAGCTGCCCTGGTGTCCTCTGTTTGTCTTCACACGTTCCTTCGCTACATTGCACAGCTATGAAAAGACTGTACCATGAAGGAGGTGTCTCCCCAATCATGCAGTGACCGTCAGCTATTCACAAGCCTGGCCACATGGACCCACATATCTCCGCAGACCCACCCTGGGCTGCCCTCCGGCACTACCCCCAGAGACACTTCCACTTCACCTGGTCTACCAGAAATCCTTGGGCTATCCTGCTGACCATGCTATGTTGTTGTGCAGGTGTTTGTGTTCTGGCAGAGTAATACCCTGCCTAGTAGATAGTCTGAGGAACTCACAAGAAGACACAGGCAGCAAGGACATGGTCACTGTAGTACTCACAACAGGGAGTTTTGATGGTGGCAGATCAGACATATTTCCACCTCCCCAGTGGCGGTGGGTAGGGCATGTTTCTGGAAAGCTACCATATCGTAGACAAGGAGAGGGGCTCTTTTTCAGGGGCAATCCACAGAAGGAGGGTAGGGAGAGGGCAGAGATAGCCAATTGGGCAAGAACAAAAATGATCAAGCAGGCAAGGACATCAAAATTCCAAGACAGAACATCTTGGATACAGTCAACACAGGTGGGGGCAGTTATCAACCCAGACAGTCCATCTTGTTATAGTCAGGTGCATGCTCAGTGTTGGGCACCTGCAGAGCCCACATTCAAGGTGGGAACAGGGGTCGTATTTTCATGCTCCCTAACAGTATTCCACAAGAGCACAAGTAACATTCTGATAGACCTTCCATGGAATCCAAGAAAAATTTAAACTATGTGAAAGAAAAATTCTTATTCCATTGTATATATTATTACATAATTTAGGATCCTGGAAGGTGTATCTTGAAGCAGCAATGATGGGAAAGAAATAAAGATCATGTCAAAGAAGGAAAAGAAGACATGAAGGAAGGGAAGGAATGATCACAAAAAGTGAAGCAACATCTTAGGTTCACTCAGGTGGTATATGCCTATGAATCATAAGAAGAAAACAAATTTCCAGTATCAATTCCTATGTTGAAGTTGATAATCACATCACCGTTCTTATGAAATGTAGGACAGCACAGTTAAGAGGGTGCATTCAGGATCAATTTGCCAGGTTATAGGCAACTCAATCTCATCCTGTTTTGAAAGTGAGATGGATGAGAGAATATAATACAAATAAGTGTTTTCAATATAAAATGAAATCATACCTGTGAAGAAACATGCATAGACTTATTTGGCAAGGACTTTGTTATGATTGTTTTATTTTCATTTATTTCTTCTAAGGGAAGTAGCATTCTTTTTGGAAATCCATGTCAGCTACTGAAATAAATCATCAAGTTGAATACTGGAAATTCCAAGACTGATTGCAAAAAGTTAACCAAATGCAGAACTTTATTTATAACTAATATGGAATTAAATGAAAAAAATCACTGAGTGAGTTTTTGAGGATAAACTAATTAAAATAAACAAGTCATTTTTACTTTTGAAACAGAAGAAATGAAGCATTTCTTATCAGTGAGAAAAAGAACTAGGCATGTTTAAATTCTAAACATTTGATTTTAGGGCATGCAATATCCACTTAGTCCTGAGGTCGGTGATGTATCACTGACAACATGCGGCTTGGCTGAGAAAACGTCCCAGAACACCCTTCATATCCTTGTTCCTCAGGGTACAGATGAAGAGGTTCATCATGGGAGTGACCATAGCATACATCACAGCATATCAGAACTGAGATAGATCCCCAGACCCGTCCCATAGAACAGGGAGATCACAGAGAGGTGAGACCCACAGGCAGAAAATGCTTTCTATTTGCCTGTTATGGAGGACATCTTTATTAAGGAAGAGACACAGAGTAAGAAAAGAGGATTCCCGTGACAGAAAAAGCAGTCAGCAGAGCAGTGCACACAGATAAGAGGATGCTATTGAAGGAGGTGTCAGAGAAGGCTACTTTGAGGATCCGAGTCAGTTCACAAAAGAAATATGGAATTTCCATGTGTACACAAAAGGTCAGCTGTCTCATCAGTAGTATACGAATTATGTAGACTGATGAAATGATGAACCGAGACATAAGAACTAGGAGGACACAGAGGTATGGGTGCGTGATGACTGTGTAGTGCAGAGGGTGGTAGATAGCTGCAAACCTGTCATAGGCCATAACAGTCAAGAGTAAATTGTCTATTACAGCAAATATATTTATCTATCTAGTTATCTATCTATCATCTATCTATCTGAGTGAAGCATTCTATGTAGGAGATGTCTTTGCTCTATGTCTGGATGCTCACCCTCTTCGGGATGGTAGTGGTGGTGAAACAGATGTCAACAAATGATAGGTTGGAGAGGAAAAATCACATGGGTGTGTGAAGGTGAGAATCAGAGATAATGGTCAGTATGATGAGTAGGTTCCCAAGCATGGTGATAAGGTACATGAATAGGAATATTCCAAAAAGCAGGACTTCAATTCTGGATCCTCTGAGAGGCCCATGAGGAGGAATTTTGATACTCCAGTATAGTTTCCTGCTTCCATGTAGCTAGTGTTTCTGCAGGTGAAGGAACCAGAAGTGATGTTCCATCAACAGTCAAGAGGAAACTCAGCTAGTCATCACCTTATCTCTCTCCCCTTGCATAGACCTCATTCCCCTTCTCTGTGTCTTTCCAATGACAGTGAGTCACTCAGTCAAGTGATAGCCCATTTCTATTTCAAATGTATTCAGATTTTCTTGAATATAGCAGAAAGCTCTCTTTTATCTGTTACTCACTGATTCTAATTATCATTTTTTATCTATGAACTCAAACCAATTTCTTCTTTGATATGATCCTTCCAAAATCAAGACATTTAAATTTTTTTTCCTTGATAACCACCATACTTCCTTTATTCTAATAACTCTACAATAAGTGTTTGGGATTATTATAGGGTTGTGGATTTTAACCCCAATAACATTAATTTTATGATAGAATGCTTCCTATTATCACAGTTGCCTCTCATGTGCCTTATTTACTTCTTCATAAATATTAGATTACAGCTACTGTGTTCTTTTGATGTTAAAATGCCATTTATACAGCAGAATCTCAATAAATGATAGTTATTATTATTGTAGTAATTAATATCTTCCTTTAAAATTATTTTTGATACATAACTCTCCCAAAATATGCTATGAAGCTGTAATTTAGAAAATGGGATATCACTTTTCGTCTACAATTGGAGGTGATCATGCAAGCAAAAGAAAAAGAGGATGATTTTACTCATATCTGTAATATAAAGAAGAAAAATAAACATACAGATCTCAAAAGGCACAGGTTTTATGATGTGGCTACCAGGGTTGTGGGCAGGAAAAAGGAAAGGAGGAATTTAGAAGGTGGTGGTGAAGGGTGCTAGACCTCTGGTGATGGATGTGGTGTGAAGTACACACAGACTTGGTGAGATTTCAATACCCTAAAAAGCATATAGCCATGTAAAAGAAAAGGAATAATGAAAATATTTAAAAAAGAATCTTCGCTCCAGCAACATACTGTGTGCTATTGAGTAGTGTATTTGGTATCTTCCATTGCTGGCACTCCACCTCTACAATGGGAAAAAGTAAATATAGCCTATATTGCAGGTAAAATAATGACTGAATCAAATGAGATGATGTGATTTTCCTGTGTGTTTTCTTTGACAGAATGCACACATGAGAAACATAAGCTCTCTTCTAAACATCAGACTCTGTCTTGAACAGCTGTCTTTTATCAATACTCCCTTAAACTAGGACAATGATGAAGAAGGTTGTTGGGGGCAGAAAGCAGAGTAAGGATGAAGTGGGAGTTGGCAGAGCATCAAGGACACCAGGCCTGGAGCACCTGGAGAAGGCTGCTGTGGGAAAGCACTGGGGACAGTGTTCCTGTAACTTCACTGCCAAAACAAGATAGACACAGTTATGTAGTTAGAAAACAAAAGGCTGCATAAGCAAATCCAGTGTAACAGTAAACTTGCTTGCGTAAGCTGCCTGAAGTAATGTTGTATATGAACTGAATAAATAGGTGGAAGGCAGGATATTCAGGGCTCTCAGTCCATGAGACCGTCAGCCCCCTGACCCCACCTTTCTATCATCTCACTCACTTTGAGTTTCTCAATCTCCTGTGGTGCCCCCACTCCCTTTGTTCCCAGGAGCAATCCTGGTACAAGGTGATATTGATCAGTATAAGTACAATGTGTCTGCTACCTCTTTTGATGGCAATGTAGTACTTCTTATTAATGAAGATCTCCCTGACTTCATCTCTCCCAGACTACTGTCTATGGGATGCTTCTAAGAAGAGGAGAAGCAAAAGGGCTAAATAGATACGAGGGACAAACAACCTCACAGCCATGAATAGAAAATACAGAGTCTGAGGGGGCATGTGCTTCATTGAATATGTTGTCAAGTGAGGTTATGCTGCATTTAAGTCAGTGGAGTTAATTGCAAAAATTATGATTGGTAGGTTTGATAACAAATATTCAAAGGTTTCTAGGAGAAACCTTCTTTTCGAAGAAACCTGGAGAGCTCTGAGACACTGTGGAAGCTTTAAGTAAAGAACACATATAGCAAAGATTCCCAAAGGAGTTTGTTCGATGTTGTCTGTGATTTGCCAAATGAGAGACCTCAAAATGAATATCTGAACATATAATCTGGATAGTTTGACCCTCAATTCTGTTGGGGGCTTTCTTTAGAAAAAATTTAACCTTTAGCTTTGCAATTGCTCATGTACAGATAGTGTCTTTATCTCTGTTTTGGTGTATTCTCTTATGTATAAAATAATAAATGTTTTCTATTTTTGGATGTAATCTGACTGCACAAACTGCATAAATCTGAATGAAGCAAAAAATGTTTGGGTGTGGAACCATTCTGGTATCTTCCTCAGATTTAAATCTTGAGTTTAAATCCCTAAATTGATTCTGAACAATCTCTTAACACATTTCCCTTGTTAATATTTGACTTTTCACAATCATGATTGTGTTTCAGCCAACTGATATTGTGAATCAAATCATAAATAATGAAATGCCAATTTAAGATTTGAAAATGAAAGTCTACATACTGTATGATAAAATTTCCAAACCTATTAATGTCCAGAGAACACTCATTAATTACAGAAAATCATCATGTCTGGGTAGGTCTGTAGAGAAGGCTTCCTTAAATATGAATACTTGAACAGTGAAAAGTATGGGCTATTGTTAATCAGGAGAACTAGGTAAAGGTGATAGGATGAGAGACTACAGCTTTCAGTTGCTGTCTTAGTGAGTTTGGTAATTGAGGGGATTTAAGAGACCAATGAGATGGAGAACAGAGAATCAGGCACAATGTGGGTGAGATCCCAATTTGGACATCCTGTACTGTGCTTTGATGTGCTACTCACATTGGTAATTTTATGATTGCATGTCTGTCAGATGTTGGGATTCTTTTTGCAGCCCATTGTTATTCCAGGAAATTACTTGGTCTCTGGCGTATAGTAGATGTTCAAACCATGCAAATGTTAGATGACTGATAAAGATTGAGGCAAAAATTATCAGCTATAACCAGAAAGGAAATCTTCAAGTTCATCACATACCTGAATGTAGAAACAAAATGGAATAACCAAGTTAAAATTCATATCTATTTTAGGAGTTTGACATATCATGAACGAATAATATCCATTTTTGGAGTGAGAAGTTGCTTTAATACTATGATGTGTATTAATATAATTTATAAGATAAATAAGTCCATGAAGATAAAATTTATCCACAATGATGCATTTAACATCATTTAAGCCATTACTGTGGTGAGCAGTCAGATGAGGCCTCTCACTAAATAAGAAAAGGAAAGACATTTTGCAAACCTAGTAAAGAATGATTGTTTTTAAACTGCAGCCAACAAGATATTTCACGTGTAAGCACTAGAAGGGTTCTGTTAAATTCATGAATAGATCAAGATAGTCCACTTAAACTTTAATCATTGATATATTTAAAGAGATGCAAGTTGAGACTTGGGAATCTACCTGAGAATTGAGGTCAGAAGTGTTCTATTTTTTGTAGCTGATATTGTGGATGGTAATGTGACATAAAAGCAATCAGTGAAACAATATTCAGTGATATTAGTAAGCTGAATCAGCTGCACAGATAGGAAATATAATAGAAAATTAAATAGTATCTCATGCATAAAGGATCTCCAGTGAGTATCAAATATGTGATTGGAACAAAGGAAATCTATGAAACCTTAGAAATTTGGGGAAGATGACAAAAGAGGTTGGTAGTCTTAAGAAAGTAACTTATTGGAGAGAGGCTATGAATTCCAAAGAAAAAGAAAAGGAATAAATAAATCTGTCAAAAACTGATTTTAGAGTAAGTTAATGTGTATTCAGAGTACAGGTCCTTCACTTTTGTACACTATGTAAATATGAGTATGCCCTAGTCTCACAGTCTATGACTCCACCAGACACAGTGACCCTGTGGTTTTCACTGATAATTTTGTTCTTTGTGGTTGTTCCTTGTGATGCTCAATTGGGTTTTCATGGGTTAGAATCAGAGAATTACAGGAATGTATTAGAGTTTCTGTGTCTCAAGGGCTGAATTCTCAGACCTCATTAAGTTAATCCTTTTGTGGTTTTTTTCACAGTATGATACAATCCTTAAGGGTACAGAGTGAAAAGACCAACTTTCAGCCAATGTTGTCAGTACAAGCATTACAGGAGGGAATTGGATTTATTTCCTCCAAGGCGTCTCTTCTTTCTTGTATTTGACTTTAAAATCACAAAATTTTCATAAGGCAACTTTCTCTAATATTCTTCCCTTGAACAATCTTTGGAGGGTCAATCAGTGTGCACAATGTTATGGAGGCAAAATGGTCTTGCTTAAGCAAAGAGGAGTAGCTGATCATTTTAGTTTTACTGACAGAATTTACTGGTCAAAATTAACACTGACAATATTCTTTGATGTTTTCTGGTGACATGGAGTCCTTTGATATTGATATTAATCATCTAGATAGAATGGGTGAAGAGTTTGTAATGGGGAAATACAGACTGCAAATACATATAATATAGAAGTTTGTTAGGGAAAGTAAGGAGAGATAAAGAATTGCCTAAATGTAGCATGAATATGAGAGCATTAAAAGTAATGGAAGATACGGGAACAGGATTTACTTTAAATGGAATGATCATATTAATGCAGGCATCAGAGACAGGAAGTTCTGGCTCCATAACTCAAAAGATACAGCATACACTCTAAATCAAAGACAATTATATTGTGCCGTATCTTCAGTTTATGGAAGATATGGGCCCAAACATTAATGGTTGGAAGTAGCAACTTCATCTAACATCAGTCCTCGTGGCCACTCAAGGAGTTTGTGCTTCAAGTTTCCACAACTTTGGTATCTGGAGGGTATCTAAAGAGATAAGCTTTCAGAGACATGGAAAATTCTTACCGTATTTCACATTATGATGCTGCCTGGAATTCAGGTTCTCATGTCAAGATGAGGAGTGACCATCCTGGCAGGTGTAAGTCAGTCCGGTCATCAGTGTCACTGGTTTGCTATGGTGATGAGAATGCACTGATACCTTACTGTGCTCAGCATCTGGAAGCAACCTCAATTAAAGTAGTGTTATGTATAGATGTCTGTCAGTTATGCTCTCCATAGGAAGCGATGTGGCTTTTTCGACTGAAAGAAATTCTCAGAGGACTAAGGCTTATCAGAGGCTTATCAGAGGGTACTCCCTACTCCTGGAAGAATAAGTTCTGTGAGGGTAGATCTGTGCAATGAAGGACAGCATTCAGTGTAATCCATCCCTTGGGATTTTAGACTGTATTTTTGAAAAATGGACATGTAATGGACACATAGCATTATATCAGTTTCAGGCACATAGCATAGTGGTTTGATGCATGCATATATTGTATAATGATCACCACAATAACTCTATCCATGATTCATCACCTCAAATGGTTCCAGTATTTTTCTTGTGATGAGAACTTTTAATATCAAGACCTTAGTAACTTTAAAATATACAATAACTTCTCCTCCCCCTCCCCTCCCCTCCCCCTGTCCCTCCTCCTCCCCCTCTCCCTCCTCCTCCCCCTCCTTCTTCTTCTTCTTCTTCTTCGAAAGGTGCATATAAGAATGGAGGCGAGTAGGCAGGCAGGAAGAGAGGAGGAAGAAGCATTTTTTTTGATTCAGCTGTACATCTTGGTTCTTCCCCTGGCTCTGGGTCTTGAACCTGGGTCCTTGGGATGTATGTGGATTATGTTTGGCGGTCTTATCCATTAGACCACATAGGCAAGTCCACAACATAACTATTGCTATGATGTACATTTTACTCCTGAGAGTAAATTTCATTGATTTTTCAAAGAATAATAGTTTTATTATTCTTTTGTTTATATTGATGTATTAGGTCTTGATATAACTGGGAGTTCATATCTTTTGACTATACTTACTCACTTCATACCCCGTCAACTACCTCACCTCTGACAACCTACGATGTTTTATAAATGTATATGTATACATATATGTATATGCATTCTGTTTTTTAGAAATATTTTGTTGTACATATAATTGCAATCATAAATCATTTGTCTTTGTCTCTTTAAATTATTTCTCTTAGGCTAACTCCCTCGAGTACCATCCATTTTGTTGTGAACCGGATTTTCTTCTTTTTGTGATTGTCTGTGTTTAACATTTTTTTATTCATCCACTAATGGATTCTTAAGGTCGATAAGATGTCACTGGGTTTCTTTTATTTTCCCAATTCTTTATTACTCTGCATTGAATTTCCATACCTCAGTTACTGTGTACCCACAAGAAATAATTTCGGTGAGGCACAGATATGCAAAAGAAGTCTTATTACAAAAGAAGATTTGTTGCAAGCAAAAGTAGTGCAGGTTTATTAAAGAGAAAGTGTGTCCTCAGAGAGGAGGATGGGCTACCCTGAGTGGTTCAGCAGCCGGTGTATTCCTTCTTGGTGCTTTTATTTCCCTCTTGTACTCCCTTAGGCCTTTCCCTGGGGGTAAATTCTGCTCCTGTCTTTCTTGTTGATTGACAGGTAGAGTCATATAACCAAAATCTTACTGTGCATGTTCTCATGACCTCCTAAGCAAAACCTACAGGGGAGAGGGGAAAAACCGCAATGCTATCTTTATTATAATGAGGATATGCTGAATGAAGATCATCTAAGGACAGGGTTTTGCTCTTTCTGTGCATGCGTCCCCTTCCAGTTCTTACTGGATCACCTTGAAACTGGACTATCTGACCAATGTGTCTGACTCCTAGGATTTTGATTGTTGAGTTCTTGTATCATCATAACCAAGAGATATTCAAGGTCATTGATAACCCATTTCTCATCTGACTTACTGCTTGGGAAAGTCCTGAAAGATGTCTCTGGCCTTAAAAGGTTTTGACTGACTCAGTTCTTACATCTAACAGGTGTTCTTTAATAAGATAGTCTTTTCCAATGAGGGCCCCTCAAACTGTGGTCATGTCTAATTAGCTCCCTAACGGGTTGATTCCCTATCTTGGGTATTGTAAATAATACTGCAATGAACACGAGTATGCAGATAGTTTTTCTTGTGCTTTAGCTTTCTTCGTTATAATACCTAGTAGTGAAATTGCTGAATCACATTAGTAGTTCTATTTATGCATTTTTAGGAAACTCCATACTGTTTTCCATAGTAACTTCACTGAATTACGTTGTTATCAATATTGCACAAAGGCACTTCACTCCACATCTTGGACATCACCGTGACCTTGTGTCTTGGGAGATGGCTATCTAAAAGGTGAGGTGCTCATCTTATTGTGATTTCGATTTGCTTCCCCTCATGAGTTATGACAGGCTCCTTTTCACATCACTGTCAGTCATTTGTATGTCTTCTTTGGGAAATTGTCTATTTAGTCCCACTTATTTTAAAGTTCTGTTATTTTTAATTGAATTTAAAAAATTGCATATTGTTGATAATAACCCAAATCGGGTATATGTTTCATATTCTTTAGGTTATCTTTTCATTTTTTTTAAGGAAATGTGCAGGTAGGAATGAAGGTGAGTAGACAGGAAAGCAGGAAGAGAGAGGAGAAAGCCATTATTTATTTTATTTAGTTGTTCAACTTGATTGTTCCCCCAGCCCTGAGTCTCAAACCTGAGTCCTTGGGATGTATGTGAACCATGTCTTGTGGCCTTACCCACCAGGGTGTGCTGCCTTTCCATTTTGTTGACCTTTTTTTTTTTTCCTTTTGCTGTGCAGCATCTTCCTTTTGTCTCTCTGTTTATCTGTCATCTATATCCATGTGTGCTCTAACATTTATTTATTATTACTGTTTTATGAGTTTACATTACTATATAAGTGTTAGTTTTAGGAGAATAGAGTCTCGTCTCAGTCAATGTGGACATCACACCTTCACCAACACCAGAGTTCTATTGCCATCATCACTATTGTTTTCACTCTTTCAACCCCAGATTCCCTACCCCTATCCCTCAGTAATACCACAGACTTGTATTAAGAGTTCTGAGAATTTTGTTGTTTGTTAGTTTATTCATCTTCTTTACTTAGATTCAGCATATGAGTAATGCATCTGGTATATTTCTGATTTATGTTGCTTAGTATAATCACCTCAAGTTTATCTGAGCTGTTGCCAAAGGCACGATTTTATCTGATCAGCAATTCCATTTCTAAGTCTATGCACAAAGTATACAAAAATACTAATCAGAAAAGATACATGCACTTCCATGTTCACAATAGCACAATTCATAATAGCAAGGACATGGGATCAACCTAAATGTCATTAATGGATTGCAAGATAATGAAAACGTGGCAGTTATGTTCAGTGGAGTTCTACTCAGTTATTTAAGAAGATTGTGCCTTTTTGCAACAACCTAAATAGAACTTGGGGTTGATTATGCTAAGTGAAATAAACCAGAAAGAAAAATACAGTATAGCTTCACTCATGTGTGGAATTAAAAAAGTGAATACCTGATTTTCTTTTAAAAATGTATTTAGAAGAGCAGCTTTAAACATTTCTTAAATATTTTTCAATGAAAGGTGCAGGCAGGAATGAAGGCAAGTAGGAAAACAGGCAGGAAGTGAGTGGAGGAAAAAGTGCTTTCATTTATTTTTTCATTTAGCTGTTCATACTGGTTGCTTCCCACAGTCCAGGTCTCAAACCTGGGCCCTTGGGATATATGTGGGCTACATCTGCTGGCCTTATCTGCCAGGCCCCAGGGCTCACCTAAACCTTTCCTACAATGAAAGTCTAGTGGTAGAAAATCTCGCTTTTTGTTTGTCTGGGGAAGCCTTTATTTCTTCTTCATATTTTCAAGAGAGTGTTGCAATAGAGTATTTTTAATTGATAGTATTTTTATCTTTGATAATTTTGCACGTATCTTTCCACTCTCATTCTTTCTCCTGAGAAACCTGATGATAGCCTGAGAAGTATACCTTTATACTTTACCTGACATTTTTCCTAGCTGCATTTAATATTTTTTTCATTGTCTTTTGCTCTTCTTTTAAAAGAAAGGTGCGGTGAAATGAAGAGAAGCAGACAGGCAGGCAGGAAGAGAGAGGAGGAAGAAGGATCATATACATAACAAGACTGACCATCTTAACCGTATTTGACAGTGCACAGTTCTTTGGCACTAAGTACATTCACAGTTTTGTGTAATCATTATCACCATCAGTTTCTAGAACTTCTTCATCACACATCAGAAGCTCTATAACCATCAAACAACAGCTCCCCATTTCTCTCTCCCTCCAGACCTTGGAAAACTCTGTTCTACTTTCTGGATCTCAGAATCTGTCCATTTTGATACCTTATATAAGTGGAGCCATAGAAAATCTATCCTTTTGTGTCTGATTTATCTCACTGAGCATAATCTTTTCAAGGAACAATCGTGCTGCAACTTGTATTCAGTTTCATTTTTTATGATGAGATAATAGCCCATTGTCTGTATGTGTCACATTTTATTTATCCATTCATCTGCTGCTGGGTACTTGGGTGTTTCCATATTTTATCTGCGATGACTCATGTTGCTATATGCATTGGTATGCAACACTAAAGGCAGTGAGCTTCTCTGGGATGATCGGGTCACAGTAAAAACTGACATAGATCTCTACGTCTACAAAGAGACTCTAGGAAGGTGAGACCCAGAGATGGAAAATGCTTTATACATGTGACCAGTGGAGGAAGACTTGAATTCAAAATTCTAAAAAGCATATACCAATGCAAACAATGTAAACAAAAGAAAATACAAAGTTTGATGAGATACATAACTTACAGTTGACCAGCTAGCAATTTTTATGTATACAGTTCAGTGACATTCATTTTAATTCTTATATCAGAAAATTAAATTACTTCAAATTTAGGAAATATGTTTATATTATTACAAAACTATGAAAACATGATTCATTCAATAGGAATAACAATGTATTTGATAATTTTAAACAGCTATTTCTGTACATGATGGTATGTATGAATATTTGGGGGTATTCAAGAATCAATGGAGAAAAAGAATCATACATATTAAATTTATAAATAATGATTTTTAAATATAAGCTAATGAAATGTTAAACATGGAACTATTAAGAAAGGGTAATTAATGAAATAGCAAGGATTTCTATTAATTAGAATTATATAATATCACAATAATTCATACACATGTATGCAAAGAAATGAGAGGGCACAGCACTATTAATCAAAAGACAAGAGCATCATTATCCAGATGAAGTATGGGAGGTAGAAAGCCCTCAAGTCTTTGAATATGCAACCTTGTGAGGGTCCGTCATCATCAATTTCAAGAAGTCCCCTAGGCCAGTTGTTTTAAAACTTTCAACATGCATAATTTTCACCTGGTTGGCTGATTAAGGACAAATGTCTCTGCTAGACCTTGGAGTTTCGGATTCAGTAAGTCTGGGATAAAAGCCAAGCATTTGAGTGCCTAAGGAGTTCCCAGGAAAAGGAGAAACAGATGTGTAGATCTGGAGACAAAAATCTGAGAAACACTGTTCCTGAGATTCTCTGATTTAATCAGTTTTCCCTCATTTGTTTACCGCTTCCCTCTCCTACCCTATACCCAGCTTTTACTAGGTTACGCTGTTGTTTAAGATGGCATCATTTTTTCCCCTTTAGTGACTTCCCATAACAAGGGAGATGATCCAGGCTGGGAAATCATAACTTATATGTCTGGGAGGCCAAGTTTGGTTTGCTCCTCGGGACTCTGGGGCTTGTTCAAAGTTACCAGGACTTTGGAAGATGAATTGTCAGGGGGCCTCATTAAAGAAAGAGTTCTATTTTCATTCTATTCTTTAATAAATTAAGCACCGTTGGGTAGATGGAGAGTAAAAGACATGAAACTTTCTGTCACTTCTGTTTCCCTGGAGAGAGAACTGGAGAAAACTCAATGTTTTTCTTCCCATTATTCTTTGTCTGGTACATTCAGACATTTGCAGTCATCAGGATCATCCTTCTGGAGATGGATAAAATTCCTCTATCTTCCACGAAAGACCTCTCCCAGGTCTCCTTAAGACAATGCCCCTAATTTTTGCCTTCCATTTACAGGGTTTAATTTCAAGTAAGGAGCTTATACCCGAGGGAGGTGTTAATGTTACAAAGAGAACAATAGGTTGGATCCTCAGAATCTTGTTGTGTCAAAAATTTGGGCAGGAGAAAGATCTCTATTTCAAAAATGAAAGTGCAGCCTTTACTGACAATCCCACTAAAAATTGTGCATTTCGAAGAATTTAGACTGTACTAGGAATGAGATTACTGCACACCCAGGGAGAGCAATTGTAGGAGGTTAAATTTATTCCAATTGTGCTGATTAGAGAATGAAAAATGTGGAAATAGATAGACCAAACAACCAAAATTTTGGAGCAATACCCAAAGATAGTGTGGTTGTATAAATGAGATTCATGTTTATTGAAAAATATCAGAATGTAGAACGTTGAAATTGTAGCAAAATTTTCAAAAATATAATGCTGCATGAAAATAGCAGAATATATAGGTTAAAGGAAGGATAAGTAATGGAATACATTTTCCCCAAGGTTAAGAAGAGATGAGATTCAAAGTTCAGGTGGAGGCTGATGTCCTATCCGTTAGGTCCAGTTTTTTAAAGAAGCTCATTAATAAAATAATTATGTAAATAATTGATGAATTGAAATAGTGAGTACTGTCAGAATTCAGCATGTAATGCCCAATCAGAGCACATATCAGAGACTACATAGCTATAATTTGTGAAAACGGCAATAAAATATTGTCTTTGCTTGATGACGTGGAGCTTAGCACAAATGACTTTGTTTCGGAGCTGTTGCCTGTTATTTAATGAATTCCCCCTTTTAATCAGACCTTCAGTTAAACCAAGAGATTTGACAAATTTAAAGTATTAATTAATTCCACTCAGAAATTTTCACCATTTTTGTTGCTTGTTCCTGTGTCATTCACAGTTTCAGGCTCACATTTTTAAAGTCAGTTATTCTTATTAGTCCTTGAAATTCTAGTCATGGAGAGGTATTGGTTATTGGTTCATGTCAAGCCTTTGAGAGACTAGAGCATACCAGGGAGACGAATATGATTGTTATAAATAGGATAAATCCAGATGTTTGGAGTGTGTTTGTGAACCATGGTCCCCGAGATTCAAACCAAATATATCAAGAACATCAAAGATGACTTTACTGGAGTCAAATTTTTAATCCAAGTGGCTTCATTGTTGATTTAAAAATTTATTGTCTCATAAGTTTGCAATATTATATATCTTTCAGAATAGATTTTCACTTTAGTCACTGTGTATATCACACTTCATCCATCACCAGAGTTCCAGTTCCATCACCACTATCATTTTCACACTTTCAGCACCAAATCCTTCTCCCCTCTACTCCCTCACTCTGATAATCACAATCTTTTTTTTCTTTTTAAAGGAAAGATGCAGGCAGGAATGAAGGTGAATAGGCAGTTAGAAAGAGAGGGAGGAAGAAGCGTTTTTTAATTTACCTGTTAATCTTAGTTTTCTCTCTCCCCAACCCAGGACATAAACCTGGGACTCCTTGGGATGCACGCGGTAGTCTAGACAATGGACTTAATCACTACACCACCAGGATGTGCCCTGTAACCATCGTCTTGAATTCAGTGTCTTGAGGGTTTGGTATTAGTCCATTTGTTTTACTTCTTTATATTCCACTGATGAGTGAAACTGGTCAGCATTTTTCTTTTTCTGCATTATTTTCTTGGCATAATTACCTCTAGTTGCGTGATATACTATATATATGCACATATATTTTAAAGGAAAGGTGCAGGCAAGAATGAAGGTGAGGGGAGGAAAGCAGGCAAGAAGAGGAAGGAGGAAGAAATACTTTATTTAGTTCCCCATCTTGGTTGGACCACCAGGATGTGCCTCTTTATGAATTTCAGAAATTAACTCTTTTTCTGATGTCTGATGTGCAAATATCTTCTCCCAGTCTTTAGGTTACATTTTTGCTTTTGTGGTGCTTCTTTCCGGTATAGACTTGTTCAATGTTGCTTTTGTTTCCTTCGTCCAAGAACTTATGATCTCCCCTTTCCTTCCCAAATTTGATCCACCCACAACCTTCTTTGTCTCAATGGATACAATTCCATTCATTCAGTTGTCTCCAAACCCTGAAGTCATTCTGAGCGCATTTCTTTCTTCTTCACCATTTCCTGCCTTGCAACACATCTCTTAATATACCTTCAAAACATAGCTCAACTGATCATTTATCAACCTTGCACTATTAGCCCCACCTGGCCCGAGCTACCCACCTCCCACCTGGATTGTTGCAGTCAGCTCCAAGTAGGCTGCTGCATACCCTATACTCCATGTTCCCAGAAACCAGAATAGTCTCTGTAAATCCCAAGTCTGATCATGTCATGTGTTTGCTCAAAGCCCTGTATAACTTTTTGTGTCAACCAGAGTAAATGAGCCAAAAACCTTTCAATGACAGAGAGCTCCTGTGATGAGCTCCTGATACCTGTCCCCTTCTATGATACTCCATCTCACTCAAAGCCCTCTAGCTCCATTCCCACCACATAATAACCCATATAGGGTAATCATATTAATCTTACTGTTTGCCTGGGACACTCCCAAGATATGCACTCACCTAAGTCATTCATCTTTATTAATTTTTCTTACTCAGTGAGTTATGACTACCCTTTTAAGTAGACAACCTTCCCATTCCCCGGTCTTCTTTATAATACTGAAAATAATGACTGAAACATCTCAAATACTCAGTAAAAATATCTTACTAAAGTGAATAGACTCATTTGTTTCTGAAAGAGAAACCAGTAACTCACAGTTGATCGGTACAAAGTAAAAAGAGGACTTGATTGTGCCAGTCGAAGATCTTTTCTGAGATTTTTTTACATAAGGAATTTAAATAAATCTAATTCCTTTTAAGGAGTGAAAATGTGAGGTGTGTGTAGCGAGAGCTGCTGGCTTCCACCTCTCTTTCCATGTGGAGTTAGCAAGTCTGCAAAAATAAAGAAAATAATTTGAAAGGATTCCTGTAGAGTTTTAGTCTCTTGGTCCACTTATGCCAGTGAACAGATGAGACACTTTTCTGCTATGTTCAGATGAATCAGGAGATTCTCTTTTCTTTTACTTGCCATCAAAGCACACTTGTCTAGAGCATTATAGACTTTGTTTGAGCCAGGACCCTGAGATGACCATGCCCAGTGAAAATCAGGCAAGGGTTGTCATGAAAGACTCTCCACATTCTCAGCTTAAAGACTTAACCTATCAATTAGCTCACACACATCTCTTGCAGTAGTTTAAATAAATGCTATTGTACTGATCGCCAGAAACTGTAAATGTTGCTTAGATTACAGAAGTCTCTTTGCAGATGTGATTAAGAATTTTGAGATATCCTAAATTAGATGGCTGAGCTCAATCTCATTTACATGGTTGTAGCTGAGGAATGCGGGAAGGAGAAAGAAATTTGAAGATACTTACTGTTGTCTTAAAGCATAGGAACAGGTGCTACATGTCACTGAATGTGGGAGGCCCCTTGAATTTGGAAAAGACTTGGAAACATAGTCAGCTCTAGAGCCTCCAGAAAGTAGTTCTGATGACAGCTATTAGGTTTCTAAACTCCAGTATACATTTATGTCACCATATTTGTGGAAATTTTTTATAGCAACAATTGCTAATTAATTAAAATTCTACTTGTTCTATTGCTACAGAGTTTGATCAGGTTCTCATCGTTTCTTGTCTGAACT
>RJWH01008004.1:0-34420 GCA_004363575.1 Solenodon paradoxus | reverse complement strand
CCACCCCCACAGAGACACCCAGGGCTTGAGTCACTAGGCTGCAATCAATGAAAAGCCACACAGTCCTTGGTGAGTTATGACCATCATGGACCAAGAAAGGCTGAAATTTTTGAATCCACACTGCTATAGTTCAGAAGACACATGGGGACAGGATAAAGTTTTCAAAGTTGTTTTAAAAATTTAGTCCTCTTTATTCTTTAGAAAGAACTTGTTTCGTTTACTTTAATACAATGTACTAAGGCTCAGTCTACAAAGGGAATTAAAGCAATTATCTGGATAATTCAGGTTAAAAACGCTTTCCCTGAAATTACCAGATAATCATTTTCCTCACCCCAGTTTCACCAATAATGAAAAGCTTATAATCTGAAAGTCTTAATCCTCCATCCTTCTTCCCTTTCCATCCCAATACAAGCAAGGTAAGTAGAAAAACAAACCAAGGCTCTTTTGTTAAATAGATATTTCTAACTCAGTGAGTGTCATTGTTTATATTTAATTAGAGATTTGAATAAACAGAATGAAACAGTAAAGTCCAATTGTGTTTGGTAGGCTAAATAATGCAGCCTAGGGGAGGCAGCTCATCTATGAAAGGATATTATTTGGGAATGTTAGGTATCTAAATCTATGAAATATAATAATTAGTCCCTAATATCGAGTTGTATTCCTAAATATCTTGTAAAAGGAGACTCCATGGTTGAGAAATCTAAGATGATATGGGGAAAATAGGATTGGGGAGTTAAGGTCAGAAAAGAATCTATGAACATATATAATATTTTCACTAATAAAAACAATGGGGGCAATTTATTAAATAAAGCAAAGATTGATGACATTTTTCCATGTTTAACTTAGTGATAAAGCACACAATCACTTCTATTGACCTTCCCTTATTTGTTAGATAGAACCTGTTTAGACTCTGCCTCCCCTATAGTTTCAAAAAGATGCTTTTGCTTTGCTCCTGCAGCATGTATAACTGAAGGGATTGTTTTCTCTGCTTTGTCCTCCATTCTAGTATCAAGATCTTTCTAAGTCTAAAGCAACTAGAGCTCTTATAGTTGGCGAACACATAAGCATATTTATATGGGCATATAATAGGATTTGCTATAATAAAAATTAATGGTGGGGGCGGATTTCTATACTGTGTTTAGCATTTAAAGTCCCAAACCCATCCCCTATTACATATCTTTAATTCCCTAATCCATCCAAGCACTACTGGGCTTAGTTTAAGAATACAAACAAACTTCAAAAAATGTAAACGTAAGTCAAACTTTGGTGAGTCAAGTCACATTTTAGAGGCATCACATGAGCTTGGTATAAAAAAGCACATTAGTGAATATGTAATGGATTTTTCTAGGCCAACAGCTCAGAGAAGGACAATCAAGGGTATCTGTGCAGTAATGATGTGAAAAAGGAAACTCTTCGAATCCACCATTTGCTAACAAAATCACTGGAACTTTAACCCTGGAGGATTTCTCTCCCTGGGTGATCTAAAATATGAACCCAGTCACCGGAATGTCTTTAGTTCTCCAGTTCACTCCATCTCCTTTGCTTCCCAAATCTCCAGGAGTTGCTCTCCCTCTGCTCCTATGTAAGTATTATCCCTCTTGCTATTACTCTCAACAATTACTTGTGGCTCTTCTGGTATATTCTGCAGCCACAGAAGAAATACCAGGGTAGGGCTGGAGGGGAAGGGAAACGTCCTCCACCTCTGGCCTTGAACTTTATGGTCACTTTCCTCAACAGCCTTTCTTGGGAGAGTTTCTGCAGTTCCTTACAGCTCCTCTCTCCTGAGGAAGGCGGCACAAGTCCAGGAGGGACGAGGCAAGCAAACAATTTCAGGGACCTTGAACTATGTTGCACTTGAAATGAAAATGAAATACCAGTGCGGCTCTTTCTACAAAATCCTTGGGTTCAAATATGTTTTGAAATTTATAATTTTATCCAATTTTAGAAAAGTGAACTGGTACATTTACTGTATGTTATATAACATCTCCAGCAGGATTTGGAGCAGCACACTGTAATCAAATACGTTAATATATCTGTAGCAATTCACATGAATATTCACACTGAGATAAATAAGGACTATAAATAGCTCCACATCAGTTTAGGTCATGTGTTGTCACCAAATCAGTTCACATAAGGTCATAGCTTGCAGCTAAATGACTCAAGTATAGAAACTTCCATTTTTCAGACCTCTTTGGATTTTGGAGCTGTGGCTAGGGGATTACTGAAACTGTATTGTGATTAACTCAGGCATTTGATCAAGAGACCCTGTTTGCTTCATTGCCCAGTTTCCTTGTGGAAGCTAAGTCTGCACACAGACTTCAGTTAGAGAAATTTGTGTTGACCCTTTCTGTCATTTCTGTTTATCAGCTGTTTGGGACACTTCTGAATACCTTGTTTGAGATACTAGACATTGAAAGTATCTCTTCCCAGCTCTTATGATTGAATACAGTTTTTAATGCCTCAAGAGAGTTCTGTCCCCACAGTTCACCAGACCCCTAACTAAGGGTTACAAAGTCCCTTGCAACACACTATGTACATTCCCAGGTTTGGGATCAGTGTGGTCCTTTGCCAGAGGCCAGGTCAAAAGCTCATGTTCTCAGCATTGAGTCACCAAACTGTGGGTGTTATGGCTGGTTCTGCTCCTGTTTTAGTCTTAGCCAATCTTGCCTAGTTCTTGGAAATGTAACTCCACCAGGTATATCACCCATCAGCTGGGTTATCACCTTAAATTCTAGCTGTGACTCCTCACCCTGGTGCTTCAGGCCTGAAATCAAATGGAACGCCTTATTTTTTTTTAATCCTGCAGAGGCATCTTCTATCATTTACTGGAACAAATTCTGCATCATAACGTGCCGGTAAGCACAACAACTTTTAGTGCCAAGTAAATCCCACAGCTTGGATTTCTCCAATCATTGTTCAAGAATTGCTGGATAAGCAATTTTCAGTGGAAGAAACACTCACTGTGAAATAAAATGATTGAACTCTTCACACCATTTTTCTGGATGAAGCAAAGTAGGTGGAGGGTTTCTGGAAAAAAACAAAAGCAATTTTTTTCTTTAAAAAAATGTTCAGTTAAAAGTAAAAATATCAACTTGTCTTTATTAATATCATTCTAAACAGCTCTCATAGAATCTATTCTGATTCTTCCCAGGATTGGAATCATTCATTAGTAGTATATTATAAAGTACTAGCTCCTACTCATTTAGTCCTTTATTTTTATTGATTGAAGACATACCATGTCCACAGTTTTCTACAGAACCTATGAGGGTTACACAGGCCAGGAACATTCCTCAGGGAGTATATACCCTAATAAGGGGTGAGTAAAGCAATAACACTGTGATTGGGAGCTGATTATTATTAGCGCTATCAGAAAGTTATCTAGGTCTTTAGAGAAACACACTTTTAATTTTATAGGATCTTCAGGACATTATGCTATCCTTTGAGTATATGATACATTTAAAGTATATATTCTTTGTTCACATTTTTAAATATTTCCTAAATGTCAATTCCTGCAGTAGGCATGAGAGCAAGCAAAATCGCTAAAACAATGTCCCAGACACCAAGAGGTTCCTGAGTAAAGAGGGCAACTGATATTTAATATAACTACATACTGGAGAGCCAAGAAAAGTTGAGAACAGTTGAAGGACTCCATGATAACTAGACCACTTTCTGGTGAGAAGGCAGGAAAAAGGAGGTTTGATTCAATTTTAAAACAGATGTAACATAGCCTTTCATTTATTTTTTTTCTAGTCATAAATAGAAATAGGTGATTGTATGTAAGTCAAGTTCAATAAATGAAGAAAATTATACTTCTGCACACCTGAATTATGAATATAAATTTTAAACCTATTATATGTCATCTTTGTTTTCACCTGGGTCCTAATTGCTTTCTAAAGCCATAACTTGTTCAGTTTCAATAGACAGAAGAATGGGAAGCAGCAAGAATGACCAGGAATTTTAAAGTGTATCAAATAATGTGACTGCTAGTTACCTTTCAGCAACTAATCTCTTCTCACTTTATATGGTACAATTTTTATTATGGTACAATGCTATCATATAAAGACTACATTTTCCTGAGCTCCTTTCAGGTAGGTGTGCCCATATGACTGAGTTCTGGTGAATGATAGATAACTAAAATTGTTGTACGGTGTTTCCAGAAAGTAAAGAACACACAATTTTTCTTTTTTCCCTTTTTTGCTTCCTGAAGCACTGATGTGATGGCTAGAGCATGAGCAGCCATTCTGGACACGAGGTAAATCTGAAAATGAAAGCTATGAACTGAGCATGGCAAAGAAAAAAGATAGAAAACTGGATGACATTTTAAAGCTGCACCACCAATTCTAGATAGTTTTCTCCTAGTCCTCCTTAATAGGATAGAGAAATAAACTTATATATTCTTTAACTCACTGTTAATGCAGTTAATTCTAATAATAATATTCCAGAGTATTATCCTATCGCATAATTAGAACACAGATTGATAAGTGAGATAAGAGAAAGACAGACAGACAGACAGACAGACACACACACACACACACACACAAACAGGTGGGGACATAATTAAGGGGCAATTTAGCTAATCTGGAAAGTACCAAAAGACTATAAAAAGATGAACTTGAGCTGAAAATTATGTTGCACATTTTTAAAACAGAGAAGGAGAGGGAAGCCATTTCAGGCTTAGGAAACAACAACTTAACTAAAACACAAAAGTATGAAAAATGTTTGGTAGGTTTCAAAGACCATGATTTTTTTGAAGCTAGACTATATAATTATTTTGTTTCTGGAGAAGAGGAGGAAAGGATGACATGGAAGGGAAGAATGATAAAAAAAAAAAAGAGGAAGTTTGTGATTTCCCTATTTTACATAAGAATTTAATTACCTTCAGATATTCTGATTCAAAGACATAAAGGAAAATTAACTGTGTACCCAACGAGAAAGAGTAGTAGTTGAAGGTTTCTCTTCAGTTATTTTAGATGCTGCTGCCTCTTATCTCATTCATTGTATTCAATAATAGGATCCTACTCATCTTTCCCTTGCATAAAAATATCTTCATATAACTTCTGCTTCGATACTAATTTGGTTGACCTGTTTTTGCTGCTCCAGCAGTTTGAGGCCACATGTCCTCCATGCTCACCTCTGTGGGTCTGGGGGTGGCTTCTCTTAGTGAGTGAGTTATCCCAGACATCGCTATAGCTCCTTCTAGGATTTGAACTTTCCCTGCGCTCCTCAGGTTTTCTGCTGACTCTGCTCTCACAGAGGTCAGTTCCACAGAGAAGAGCTACTTAAGTCATCTACTGTCTAATTGAGTTAATTTACCCCTAAAGCAGTTAACCATGACCAAGAAAGAAGTCACTTGTAGACAGAGCAAACAGACTTGATTAAAACAGCCCTAGTAGCCTTGACATTGACTAGGGAAGCGTGAAAGAGCTTTCTGATGCAATTAGAAAACTATCACTGGAGATGGATGGGCTGGTGTCCACTCTCATGTAGAGAAGACTGTACTTCCATATTTCTAGTCTGTTTCTTAGCAGAAACCATGGGGCTACTGTTTGCCTGTTGGCCAGAATCTCTGCATCTGGACAAAGAGAAGAGCAGCAGATGGGCACAACTGGCCCACACCACCACAAATCCATATTGGTCTCACATGAACCCACACAAGGAAATACCATCTTTGAAGCTGAGCATTATAGGCATTTGGTTTTAGAGAAACTCATTGACTTTCTAGATGTTCTGCCTTTCCCGGATTCTATCCATCATACTTATTTTCAGCAAACAGAGACCTAAGTGCAAGATTATTATCGGTATATAGTGAACACTAAAAGGAATTTGGAGGCTTTACAGTACTTTGTTTGGATTGGGAATATATGGCCTCTCACCATTCAGGAAGACTGTAACTTTTTGACTCCTTTCAACATTACAGAAGCAAGATGAAGCCCTGCACAGAAGGTTTCTCTAAAAAGAGATGGAATGCATCATGTGTAGGGTGATGGAAGAGTCAGTGCGTAGCCATGATTCAGAGACAAGCAAGCATCACTCCTTCATGAGTATGAATGTGGAGACTTGCAGGCAGTATTAGTGTGAGGAGCTGGAAAGCCAGCTCTCATTTGAATAATGTTTATAAACACACCAAGGCAATGTAGAAAAAACAAATTAGTGAAGGAAATAACTGTATTCAATGTGAGTTTTCCCTGCCTGGATTTTATTCCTGTGATTAGGACACCAAATTCAATTTTCTACAAAGATGACCTCCTGCACACAGATGACATTAGGACTACAAGGGACAAGGAATAAGGGGTGATAGTGAGGAGAATCCTTAACCTATTTTATGTCCATTTTTGACATCATAATTCTGGGTCCAGCAAGTATGATGGAGATAAAGTTAACCTTCTTTCCCCAAAACCTCTGTGGAGCAAAATGATTTGCTGAACAATCAGATTGTGTTCTTTTTAGCTCCTGAAAAAAAAAGTAGCAGCTGATTGGACTAATGTGGGCACCTGGCCTCAAGACAGACAATCCTAATTTAATCTGGTGACCTGTGCCACAGTTTGACTCAAGATGATAAACCGGGTCATTTTGATTCTTTTTGAAGGTTGTTTTTCTTTTTTTTTTAACCCCAAGCTGAAAAAACAAATAAGACAATAACACAGTGTACTAACAGGGATTGAAGCTGAGAGATTCATAACGATGAGGCAGATGAGAGAGACCATGAAACACAATGTACACACTTAAATTTTAGGAAGCAGAAACTATGAATAGGAAGAAGACCAGGGAATGAGTTAAAAATAGGCCAGTTAGAAGAGAAAGAAAGATATGAACCACAGAAACCAAGACCCTATGACAGGAAACCACGTAGGTTTTTCTCCAGTTCCTTTGTGAGTGCTCTGATGGAGCTAGAATATTATTGGCCCCAGGATTCCATTCATAGCCCAGTTCTCCTTCCATTCTACTCATTCATTTGAGGGTTTGCTACATGTCAATGGCTGGCTAATCTGTATCTAATATTTCTATTTCTCCTCTACCCTTTGGCTATTGTTCTCAGCTAATTACTTGATTATCTCATTTTAACTTCCCAGGGGGCATCTTAAAGTTAGCATATTAAAAACCAAACTCATCTTCCTTCCTAACACTGTTTACACCTTGTTACTGAAGGTTAAAACTTGAGTTCCATCTTGTCCCTGAATCCCACATCCAGTTGGAGACCATAGAATGATGTTTCCCACAAGGACGTGCACACTCTAATCCCTAGAACCTGTAGACATACTACCTTTTATAGCAAAAAGGACTTTGCTAATTAAGGTAAAGAACCAGGCAATAGTGGCTTACTTTAGACTATCGGGATGGGTTTAATTTAATCCCAGATACTTTAAATAAGCAGGAAAAAAGGAAGAGGCTGTAGAGAATACATGTGAATGGGACTTTACTTGCTATTGCTTTAAAGATGGGAAACCTGGAGCCAAGGAATGCAGGTGGCCTCTGGAAGACAGCAATGGGCATTAGTGGATACCCAGTAAGGAAATGGGGATTTTCAATTCTACAAACGCCAAGAAGTGAATTCTGCTAATAATCCAAATATTCAAAGAAACTAATTCTCCTCTAGAGCCTCCAAAAAGGGATGCAGCCTTCTTATACTTGATTTTAGCCCAGTGAGATTCATGTCAAGTTTATAACCTACAGAACTGTAAGATTCATGCTACTTGAAAATACTAAATTCATGGTAATTTGTTATGACAGTGTTAAAAAAAATTAATACATCAATCAAGCACCAAATCCTCTCCTTCCTTTCTACTTCCTAAATTCTCCATCTCGTACCTTCTTTCACATCCTAGTTTAGTCACTTATCATTTCACACCCAGACTACTCCAGTAGACTCTTTATTTTTCTCCTTCTATCTTCATCTCCCCCTAATTCATCTTGCACTTGGTGGCTAGAATTTCTTTTTAACATACAAATCTGACCTTATTATTTTCTTGCTGAGAATTCTTCAGTAGATTCACACTGTTAGCATGATAAAACCTCAACCCCTTTGCATGGTATACAAATGGCCGTGTCTATCTACTCAATCTCATCTCAGATCACTTCCCCACTCTTACCAGATACTATAGTATTATGCTGCACAGTACTTAGAGCAGTACAATACTCATAGCGCCTAAAGCAGGACCTGTTCTTTCATGCCTCAGGGACTTTGCACATGCTATACCTTTCGTCTGAGTGCTCTCCCCATTTTTTTTCACCTGGTATGCTTTTATTCAGGTGTCATGACAGCAGCATGCAGTAAATTTTTACTGAATGAATCACTACATGAATGAATGCATACAAATATACATATATTCTTAATAAGCCAAGAAAAAATGTGAGACAAAATATGACTTGGTACCAAAAATAGTATAAAATTAGACAAATATAGAAAAGTCCCTTTGGATATGAACACAGTTTGACTAAATTAGTCATAGCAAGCAGACTCTGAGGAACAAATGAGTCCCCATAGGTGATGACTTGAGTTGGATTTGGCAATATAAGCCTCATTCATCTACTTTTCAAACCCAAATGTCCCCAAGTTTCTGAGTATATATGACCAAAATGCATAAATAAATAATAATTAAATCTCATGTAGACATTATCCTATGTCAGCACCATTATATACCCATGTGTGGTATATTATAGATAGGAGATTAATCCTAATCACTATAACATGTTCAATGCTTATTATCACCAAGTTCTATGCCAAGTGCTTCACATGTAAGTCAACAGAAGATAACAATCCTGTGAAACAGAAATTATTATTCCAGTTTCACAGGTAGGAAAAAGGCAACCAAAAAAAAACAAACAAAAACAAAACAAAAAAACACTTTTTAAAATATCCAACAAAAATCAGAAAAGTCAGGTTTTATAAACTCGAATATTTCTATCTCTAATGGTCATATGTCTCACTACTTTCTGTATTTTATCTCATGAAAATTCTGTTGCTTTCAAAGATAAATTAAGAGAATATATACGAAAAAATCAGTATGACAGAAAACCAATTACCTCCAGATGATGCAAAATGAAGTCCTCAAACATTAAAGTATGCTCACCAAGGAGAGGCTGAGTAAAAGATTTCTCAATGAGACAGAGTTAATTAAGAAAGACTCCCTGGAAGTTGTGAATTTTGAAGCAGATCCAAAAAAGAGGGGATATAAGCCAATTGATGATGGGAGAAGTGTGTTAGGGAAGAAGAATACAGAAAGGCAGATATAAAGACATGTATAATAATTACAAAATAACCATTAGCACAGTTAAATAAATAGGAGTGTATTTTAAAGGTATTCTACTTATTTACTCATAAAAGCAATAAAGCAAGACATTTGAACACATTTAATTGTTCTGAGAGTATTAGCCACAGCACAGAGCTGCCATTCTGCTCATAATTGGTAGATTCACTAATGAGATTAAGTAGTTAGGTGTGAGCCTGTGTCTGGTCTCTTAATATCACCACCTAGCCCCAGCCAAAGTTTTTTTTCTCCTTAAGTCACAACTTACCTGTCCAAAATAAATAATTTAAAATGTGCTTATGTTTATGTGTAATGTAAAAATTCTTAATACAGAAACATAGAAAGTAAAAACCAAATTCTTCTTCACCATCACCCCTGATCTAAGTCCCTTCTCCACATCAGTATGGGTTGAATTCTCTCATGTATCTTAAAAATATTTTTTATAAATGTAATTTATGTACATTGTTTATGTGCTATAAATATATAATTTAATAAGTTGAATATAAATTCTATAATATATTCATCTTCATAATATATTTATAATTGAGGAGAGTATAAATTAGATTATATGCTGTACATAAGTATCTTGGTACTTTATTTTTTCTATTCAATAATATGGCTTAGAGGTTTCCCCATGTCAACTTCGTACCTATATATTATTCCACAATGTGAGCAGATTATAGTTTGCTTAGTCATTCACCTATTAGTGGATATTCAGTTTCTTTTTATTTTTTTCACTATTGGAAAGAAGGTTGAAGTGTCATATCTGCCACATGTCAGATGGAATTTCTAGCTTTTATGAGATTTTTCAGGTGACAAAGATCTCTTGTCAGTGAACACTTAGTATCCTACCATGTAACTTAAATGCAGACAAAGTAGGTTTAATTGCCTTAGTTTCTCAAGGTGACCCAGTGAGAAATTCAGAGCAGAGGAGAACACAATAACCAAATGGCCCTGAAGGTCTGTGAAGAGTACTCCCCAACCCCATGTCTGCACACCACATTGTATGTGGTAACCTTGAGTTGTTCAGTTCCACCAGTGTCCAGCTTTGAACTCTACTGCTGGGTTCCCTTCTGCCACTTGCCAGAATCTGCTGCTTACTTCAAACAGTGTGAATCTCTGGGTAATTATCTTGACATATAGGGCACAGATCAAGATTTATTAAAAATATACACATGCCATAAATCATTTTAAAAAAATTTAGGGGTTGAAGTTATTTCTTTAAAATCAGAAAATAACATGAAATTGAAACAGAAATCAGAATCACAATGCTATAAATTGTACCTTCAGTAAATGTTAAAGATAGGTCCAAGTTAGAAAGACATGTAGCTAAGAGCTAAATCCTTCATAAAAGCATCTCTCAATTAGGGCTGATTTTTGAAGTAGGGAAAAGGGGAAGAGGGAGAGGTTCGCAAGGTGAATCTTAGGCAGGGAGGTGTCTGAAAGGAAGCAAATCTAGGGAAGGAAACATGTCTTTCTTCTCTACACTTCAAGTTCTCAACTGAGCCCTCAATAACAGATGACATATTAACAAGTGAAAAACAAACTTATTTAATATAAGTTTTATTTGACACAGAAGTCTTCATAAGGAAATGAAGACTGAAAGAAATGGTATTTTTATCTAGGTTTGAAAGTCGTGGAAGAGTGCAATAGGACAGAGTACGATTTAAGTATAGAACCTGGGGGAAACTTAGCAAGGTGTGTTCCTTCAGATTTCTCTCTGTGCCCCTTCCTTCTCTTTGGCGATGTTATGATGACCGTTTCCTCCAGGAAGAAGGAGGGCACCCCTCGCAAGAGTGTTTTATGATCTGTTTCAGGGGAGGGTCAGAAGGTCTTTTCATGCCATTTCTCAAATTCTTCCTGCTTGAAATATTCAATAAGCCAAGGTGCCATTTTGGAAGGGCATGGGGGGATAGCATATCCTAAAGCTTGTCACAAAGATAAAATAAATTTAAGTCACACATCAGTCTTAGATGGCTATTCTCTAAGAAAGTCAAGGTTTGTGATTAATACCTATGATAACATATTCCATAATAACTGAAGAAATTACTAAACTTAATAGAGAGAAAAAGATTTGTACTTGTAATGCTAAGCTTATTGATTTATTTTAATCTGATTCTTTATAACCTGATTTAATCCTCTCTTAATTAGCACTGTGAAGCTATGGTTATTAAAATGTAGAGTTACCACATCACATCACATGACTCATAAGAAACCCATTCTGAACCATTCACAATCAGCAAATGACACTTGCTTCTGTATTTTGACCCAGCAAGAATCTGTTTCAAGAGTCACGTCAGAATCTTACAATTACATTATATTCTTCATGTTGGGGGTTATTACCCCAGGCCTATGCTTAAGATGATGCATGTCAGCTAACTTTATTAATTCTTGCTCATTACATCAACATTTCAAATATTCAGAAAGACATGAATTGCATTTTTTTCCTAAAGCACAATTTGTTACAGCTCTTTGGGATAAATCAAGAGGGCACTCTTTTGGAAGCATTTTAGGCAGATTTATTACATGCAAGGCCTCAGCTGGGATTCTTCCTCAAAGAGCTGAGCACAGGCTTCTGGTTAGAGCACACTTATATATGCTAGAGCAAATGTGGGAAGAAAGGGAGGTAAATTAGGGGAGGGGTTTCAAGCCAGGGAAGTTCTTTGTCTGCTGGCAACATTCCAGCAAGTCCAGGTCACAGGATGTTTTTATGGCTTTGCTTCATGGCTGCTGGAAGCTGTGAGCAGGCCTTTCCCCCCCACACATTGGGTACTAACTCCAACTCTATATTTCCTTATGCAAACACACAAGATGCATAAGCAATTTAACTGTTCATATAGAGTTCAGGAGAAAGTCAAGGACAATAGAAGGTGCTATGTTAATAGAGATGACAGAGGGGATGAGTGGTGCGTGTCTCATTCTCTGGGCCAATGTGGTCATTTGCTGACATCCGTTCAATTTCCTCCAAGCATTCAGCAACACCATCAAATCCAACGGTTAATTTCCAATGTGTCAGAGAAACAGACCTTTCCCAAGGGCCAGCTAATGACCCTCTTTCTCTATAGTTCTTTTTACACATAGTGGTAAACACAAGTCTTTTTTTTTTTTCACACTTAGCTGTAAATGCATGATTTTTTTCATTTATGATTCTAAAGAGATATGTATCAAAGAGATCATGTTATTTTCTGAATGTTTTCCCATCATCAAATTCTGGATTATTTATGTGAATTCTGTGGGATTGTACACTTTGAAGGTGATTACTAAGGTGTGTCTAAGCATTTTAAAAATAGAGAAATCATGCCTCAATTAGGTTAGCATGTTAAGAAAAAATAGCTTTATATGTGGTGGTATGAAAAATCATGGCGATATGGTAGTGGACCAGGGGATAGGCAAAGGCACAACTAGCAATATAATGCTTTCCTGAAGCATTCATTTTTCAGGTGGTGAGTTATTTTAAATTCTTCTATATGAAAATCAGTGGGGGAAGTGGGGGGGAGGGGAGACAATAAAAAGTAGGCAGTCTCCCTGACTGATGTTTTAACTAATTGAAGAATAAGATAAAGTAGTCAGTAGATTGTGTCCAAAAATAACTTTATTACTGATGATGTTGGTCTTGGTGAATGAGTCTTTCATCAGCAGGAAGTAGACTTTTTAAAACTTAAAGGACAGTTTATAGACTTACCTGGCACTGGGCCCAGAGCTGAGCCACTGCTCATCCCTCACTCTGGGGAAAAGCCCTGGCCTCTGAGCTGAGCAGACTGAGAATAAACACCCAGGGCATGCTGACTCCCAAGAGAAAATAGAAAGGAAAGAGTTGGATTGTGCATGTCCAGTTCTTGTCCAAATATATCATATGAATAAATCGCTTTTTAGACCCTCTATCATCTACCAGTTTGGATGCCATTAGAAGATAGAAACTAACCCAGTAATTTGAACAGGGAAAATTAAACATAAAGTATTATTGATTTAAAATAGATCAGTTACTGAGAAGAAATTAGATGCTGAGTAAATAATCCTCTAATGAATATAGGAAGAACTGCTTTGGAAGCAGCTATTACCTTTAGCTGTGATAGAAAAGGAATAAACACACTTGAAAGAGACCCTGCCCTCAAACCCAGGCTGAGATGGGAGGGCTTGATCATAGCCTCCTGATAGAGAAGGTCTCCCAGATAAAATAAGCCAGGGCTACCAATCAGGACACCAACTGCTGGGGTGCCTTTGAGACTCATTGGGAAGATACTTTTGGGTGCAGGTAAAAATCACTGGAGGGTAAAGACCACAGAAGTGCCCCCAAATGCCACTTTTAGCCAAAGGCTATGGAGTATGAAGGGAAAAAGCACACTGAAACCAAGTGTCCTTTCCTCCTGCAATGGCCTTCCAGTGCCCTCTACTGACAAAGCTTGACATCAGCCACATGGCAAAAAGAAACACTTATGGAAGAAGTCCGTGCCAGGATCACAAAGCAAGGTAAAGAAGGCTAGAGTGGGAAAGTAGCCTGGCAATAAACAGATAATTAGCACAAGAAAGAGGTCATGAGATAACAGAGAGGGATTAGGAGTGCTCCAGTGTTTTGTTTTGCATTTTTAACACGAAAAAATAGATTTTAAGAAATTTCAGTTTCAGTTTTATAATAGGCAACTTCAGCCATCATCAGTTGAACAAGTCCAGCCTACTCTGACATTAGGAGTACTTGGTGGATATATTTGAAAGGTAACGAAGAGATAATGGAAACTTTTTCCCCTTCTTAAAAAATCTGTTTTGTTATGGTACATGAAATTTCCTCATTAAGACTCATTGCTTTCTATCCCAGAAGCCCTCACTGAAATGGGAATGTTCTGGGAGGCATCCTATTATACAACCTTATTGGTCAAAACTTTACTTGGGATAATCACAGATAAGATAAAACAAAGCAAAACTTAGAAAAAGACCCAGAACAAGAACCAGTGGGGGACCAGGATTACAAATACTGACTCAGTCTCTGTGGTTTTCCACTTTTATGGTTCCAACTATGTGTGAGTTGAAAAAGTGAAAAGGCAGGTGACATTGACACATCTTATTCTTTCCTCTCTCTGCCTCTAAGTTTTCTCTTAACATATAAAAGAAAGGCAATCAATTCACACCAATGTGATTCAAAACTCTTTGGCCAGGACCATGTCCAGAGAAAGAAAATTCCTTTTTCTTCTGGACCCTCATTCCCTACAACCCTTGCACAAGTGTTGGGTAAGAAGCAGTCTGAGGTAAACTGATAGTGGTTCTTCCCCCATTCTCTCAAGCCTGGTCAGAACACCCAAGACTTTCCCATACACTGAACCAAGTTTGTTCTTCTTGCAGAGTCAAATATTATTTCTGAGGTCTGAATCCTTAATTTATTGAGAGCTTACGTATGTAAGCGCTGTGTTAAGAATTTACTCATTTAACCCTCATATAAGCACTGTGCGGCTTCTGATACAGTTACCCATTTTAGGAATAAATCAAGGCTTAGGGAAGTTCAGAAGTTGGTAAGGGGTAACCAGGCTTCAAATTCAGGAAGCCTGATCCCTAATTCCACAACTACAATCACTGTGCCAACCTGCTTCCCCAACTTAGAAATTCTTCTTGGTTTTAATAAGATACCACAACATCTTTAGATTTTATCAGAGCAATTTGTTATATTGATAGAAATGACAGATTATATATAATATAAATTATGTATATAATCAATATAAATATACTAAAATAAAAATCAGGGGAATATAACCCAGATCTGAACAGCCACTTGCCTTTATGACATTCCATCAATTTAAACATAGCACTCTCAGACCACCAAGGCAGAAAGCAAATTCAAGGTACATTTTGTTTGGGATACGGGGTAATAATTAATAGGGAGTATGAGCTGAAAATACTTTCATTTATTGAGTTTTATGCATTTGCTGTCATTCAGCTCTCTCCAAAGGCACAGCTGTTAAAACCAAATGGGTCATTTTACCACAATCAGACTAACTTCACAGTTCAAGAAGCACCATTTGTCCTCCAAGGCAAATCCATGCACCTAATTACAACACACTATTAATAAATTTATAATACACAAAAAGAAATTGACTGCTATGGATTTTTTTTTCTGTAGCAAAGCAAAACCATTTAAAGGGCAGATTAGGCATTTATTCCTTCTTTTATTGTTTCAATAAAGTTAGCAATATATTCTAGACAGGAAAAATCAGGGCAGACCTCAGATGCACAGATTGTATCATTAGATCCTGCCACATTGTCTCTAATGGGGAAAATTAGCAGCTGAACATCAACACCTGTCACTATGAACAGACCCTGGCGCATATACCAGGTAGGAAGCCTGTACATTTCCTTAGAGCAATCTGAGCCTGGGCCACCAGAGACAACACACATGCCAGTGCCCACAGAAGCTTAAGTAGGCAAGCTCCATTTAAAATCAAGTATATATATATTAAATGCCACGGGAAATGTAGCAGCAGTTCTTAAGAAAAACTGGGTGTTAACACTAGTGAGCTCTAACGAGGTTTTATGGAGCTTGCTAACTGCAAGAATGGACTCACACAGACTTAGTCAGAGATATTTGCTGCAGCAGGAACCACTGAACATTCATCCCCTTTCAAGGGCAAAAGGTACCAGAGCAGTAGCACGCTGGCACCTGGATGGCTTGAGTCATGTCTCGACTAGGCAGATAATGGCTAATTGTTTTCACCAACCTCAAGATCAATTACGATCATTGGTACTGAATGGATTATGTCTCAAGTCAAGGCAGTTTGTGAGCAAGCCCAAGTGAATAAGTCCAATTTATTTTTCTGACACTGTAAGCATGTCATCTCTTTATAAGGGCTTTGGTCATTTTTCTACCTGGTTGCCTAGCAACCTTTTGACGGGACAGAAATGTGGTTGAGGGATGCTGGAGAAAACCAATGAATGAATTGGTATTTATTTCACAGGTTCCTTTTCAAAAATCAATACGTTGTCCCCTCCTGGGGTGGAGGTAGAATGAAAGAGGAGGGGCTGTGCTACGCTATCTTAGCAGGAACACACAAAGCCAGCAGGTATATTATTATAAACATATTCAGCAAATGAGGATTAACAATGGTTATTTCTTATTAATAAAGATTAAGAAAGAATATATCAACAGAAGGCCATCAGAAACATACTGAGTAAAAATAATGCTTGTTTCACTATCCTCTGTCAAGATCATCCTACTTGTTAGTGACATGTGAATAATGCTGCATTCTTACCTGCCTGTCAGTTTTCCTTTTGCTAAGTTATATTTCCCTATAAAAAGTATCCATTCCATTCATGTTTTCAAGTTTATTTGCGAAAAATTGAGCAGAGTAGCCTCCCATGATTCTTTTAATTTCCTCTATCTGTGGGTTATTTCCTTCCCTAATTTTTCATTTTGCAAGTTTAAACTTCCATTTTTCATAGCCAGGTGGTGGGAAATTTTTGTATTCTGCATTTGTTTATTGCTAGTGTCATTGCATTATGATCAAAGAATGTTATATGTACTCTTTATATTTTTGGAATTTGAGAATGACTTCGTAGCCTTTGTAGTAAATATAAAATAAATGTGTGTGCATATCCAAAAGATATAGATATTTAAAAATAGATATAGTATATTTATATAATATGTATTATATAATAAATGTATATTATTAAGTGAAAATATGTGTATATACAAACCTTGTCCTTTAATAAGGGAGAATGGTCCTCCTTTAAATTGTCCCTAAAACATACATAAAAACTTATACCATTGCTTATTTTTCCATATGAGGTTGGTCATAGCATTAAATAGGTTCAATAATTAATCTATGCAACAAGTGCATAATTTCTTGTGCTTTCTGAAGTTTGTAATTTCTGCTTTTGGAATGTGATACTATAAATAGATATAATTCTTACATCTTTATTAAAAATAGCACTTATTTAAAATTGTCCTGCTTAGACTAATTCGATGAGTTTGGTCCTGAATTTAAAATGGCGTCTACTGCAAAGAATTATTTCTTTATAGAATCCTGTATCTTTTAAATAAATTAAGAGGGAAAATGAAAAAAAATATGTATTTAAGGAGTCTTTTACATTAACCCATATACCACTTCTTGCGCTCTTTATTTCTTTCTGCAGACTTCAGTTACCCTATGTTGTCATTTCCTTTCAGCCTAGAGAACCTTTAGTATTTCTTATAAGGTGGATCAGTTAACAATAAATTCTCTCAGTCTTTGTTTATTTGGGATTGTCTATACTTCATTTTTGCAGGAAAGTTTTGCTAGACATAAAATTCTTAGTTGACAATAATTTTCAGACTTTGAATATGTCTTCTGCCTTCTGACTATCATTTTTAAGGTGATAAGTCAGTCATATTTATGTTCCCCTATAGATTATCATGATTCTCTCTTTGTCTTTTGAGAGTTTGTGATGTGTATAGATGTTTATCTTACTTTGGTTTTATTGAGGGTTTTCTTTCTGGAGACTAATGTTTATCATCAAATTTAGTATGTTTTAACCCATTATTTTTTCAGATTCTTTTCTGGACCCTCATTTCTCTCACTTCCTTCATGGACTGTACATGTATATTGTAATTTATTTTACAGTCCCTTATTGCTCTGCTCATTTTTCTTAATCCTCCCCACCGCCAGGTTTTTCAGATTTACTAATTCAATCTCCCACCATCACAAATTTACTAAGCTCTCTAGTGACATTTTCATTTCAATTATTATATTTAAACTGTCATTGCCATAAAACAGAACATAGTGGAACAAAAGCATAGCTCTGGGGTCAGATTTCATAAAGTCAAGCTTTTACACCACTTAAGATGTGACCTTAAGCAATTTACTTGATTTCTTTCTATCTCAAATTCTTCATCTATAAAATGGAAGTACTACTAGTTCCCAGCATACAGTACAGTTTGAGAGGTATTTCAGATATTATATGCAAGGTATTTAGAACAGAGTCTGCTATTAAGTAAGTAAACAATAACTCTTTGCTGTTATTATTAATGCTGAAATAGGTGCTTGATCATCTCCAACAGATATGGTCTAGAATTTATTATTCTCCAAGCCTGAAATCTCTTTTAAGAGAGATAAGCCCTATGTATGTGATCAATTTAGTCATTATTCCCAAGTTCTATTGTGTGTGTTCCATTAGTATATTTGAATTTCTCTTTTGTTTCTCTAAATTATACCATAGTTACACCACCAGGGTGAATGCTCAGCTCAGTTGGTGAGAAATTTAACACAGGACACAGAATTTTTTCGGCCTCCTCTCTGGAAGGCTGGAACCTGATTCTCATATCTATACATTATAGTTATCATTAGGTTTTAACCCATACTGAAAACTCAGAAATCATAACACTTTACCTACTAAAAGATGAATATTGTTTCCATATTGAAACACCCACTGTTCTGCCTTTCCCATCCACTATAATGGATCCTTGTATATGACTTTTTCTAATTTAAGCTCATTTGTCCAAATCCTTGACAATGACTTTTGATCTTGGGTTACCCATTCCATGTAGGTACAGCCCAATAACCACATCAGTGCCTCAGATCCCAGTTCTTCCAGGTCCCAATCCTTCTCATCCTATTGGTTCATGGTCTTGATCATGTCCTCCATCATGAGTAGCCACTTTCTAGTCCTATTTCTGTATTAACTGCAAAGTATCCAGGATTGTAATATTTGGTCAAATCAATGTGTCTGTGGAGTGATTTAAACAGCAGTATTCTGAAAATTTCTCTTTATTGATGTGGCATTAAGAGAAACCCTGGTGAATCAAGCAGGTCAGATTTTTTAGTCCCATTTTGTCAGTTAGGCAAAAGCTAAGCAAAGTTGAATACAAACTATTCAGTGTTCACTCTCCACTCTCCAAACTTGTATGTAATTCCTAAGTTTCCCAGTAAAAACTAATTATACCATACATTTCACAAAACACTTTCATGAATGTTTTTTACTCAGTCCTCACAATAGTCCTGTGATCTAAGTAAGGTCACATGATCACAAACAAACTCAGAGAACATAAAAGACATATCTAAGATCACTCAGTTATTTGGGTGAAAAAGGAAGACTAAAAAATATTTTTTCTTACCACTGTGTTGTTTTATCTTTCAGAGTGTGTTTCATGAATCAGTCTAATGAGTTTTATCACCAAAAAGCCTAAGGAATGGTGAACATATCATCATGACAATCTTTGAGAAACCCTACAATCTGGTTAACTTTGCTCTTCACAACATTCACACTTAATTGACCACTGAACGCTTTTTTTCCTAATAATTGTTAATATGGCATAGAACTTTGGGAAATACTGTTATACAACAAGCTGCCTCACAGGAAAGCTAGGGAAGGCCGGATTGAGTGAGTCTGGAAGTTTACTGGAGCAGTACACTCCTCTGAGAAACCTCCAGCCTTTCATCAAATGCTTCTTCCACCAAACAGGATCCCTGCCCACAGGTAGAAAGGAACTCTGTGATGGCGCCAAGTGAACAACTGGAATGAGGATATGGAACAAATCAAAACATACAGTTGTACTTACTATAAGACCAAAGATCTTTCCAAAATGGTCTCAGTGTTTTTCGGGATGGAGTTCGTAGAACATGTGCATCATAATCATCCAGGAATTTGATAAACATAAATATTCCCAGACTATATTTAGACATTATAAAATCTTTGGGAATGGACCTGAGAATATACATTTTTAAGAAGCACAATAGGTGAGTGTACCACTACTAGAATTTGAGAAGTGCCGTACTAGGCAGCCAGCAACAGATGTGAGACATTTTCCCAATTAAATCAAAGTCACAAACCAAAAATGAAAATGGCCTAGATGCATCCAGTGGGGGACTATTTGGTTCCATGGTAAATAACCACATCTCAATGAGACCAGCCTTCCTGGGGAAGACTATTCCATGGTCTATCAGATCTCTTCATTAGGGAACTTCCCTGCTATTCCATCTAAGTAGCTTTCCTTAATTTGATCCTATTACTCCCATGCTTTATACAAAGCTGAGTACAACAGTTATACTCAATAAACAAAAATGCTATATAAATGCCACTTCAGGCTTTAGTTTCCATTCAATTACTTTCAAATGGCCACATCTCTCTATAAAGTGAGGGTCAACTTAGCTGTCTAAGGCTAGTTTCTTTAAGCCTCAAATCTTGATTCGGATGAGTAGTACCATCTTCAGAGTCAAGTGTGCAGCCATCAATGGCCCCATTTTTACAAACAGATGGCATTATCACAGCTCCTCAGCCACATTACAAAAATTGGGACTTGGAGGGCTGTTCAAGATGGAGGCACTTAAGGAAATTGGAATGTGACCATAACTATCAACTCAGTTATAAATGCTGTGATTTCTTGGCCTTGGGAAAAGGACCACGAGCAGGATAACATCAGTATCATGACAGTCAAATAGAACGAGCCAAAGCAACAGGAGAGACTTGGATTGCACATCAGCAAATACCTGCTGACTTTCTAGATTATTAGAAATGGCAATAAGCTGCCAAGAGAAATAATACAACATATTCTTGGTCATTAAAAGCTGAAATACAATCTAAGAAGATTTCTTGACAAGGCACAGGTGAATAAATAAAGATGATCTTTTCAGATTTTAGAACAGAGGGTTTTATAAGTGTTCAGAGGATGCAGCCAGGAAGATTATTCTCAGGAACTGCAGCAGCAACAAAAACTCTTTGGAAGAGCAAATTACCCACTTGAGATCATTTGAAGAACACCAGTGATTTTCCTAGGAATATCTTGGTTTCAGAGTAACTGAGAAAGAATTCAGAGGATTGGTAAACCTAAATTATACATACTCTGCCATTCATATACATACATATACACGTGTGCATATGTATGTCTGCATACATGTGTAGACAAGACAAATTATTGTGATCTAATTATAATATAGTATTGGGATCAAATAAGTTTTAAATAAAAATTATTCATATAAAACTTACAGTGCCAAGCAACAAGTAAACATTCAATAAGTGATAGTTAAAACTGCCCTTATTATTAAGAATGATAAGTAAATCGTGACCCTCTTCACTCCCAGAAACCATATGTTAAATGCTGCTTTTAATTCCTAAAACTTTATTTTTAAAGCAAAAGAGATAAGGTGCTGTGCGCTGCTTATGGATCTTTAGAACCAAAAAATAACAGAAACATTAAGAAATATTTAAGTGTGATCTGAAGCAAAACTTAAAAGTTATCAGTCAGGACCTTAACCACACAGTTCAAATTCCATACAGTTAATGAAGTTCTGCAAGGAAAGACTAATGCTAAATGAAATACATGAATATTGATGGACCACTTTCAAGGAGCATAAATGGGGATAAAATTGAATAATGTTAAGTAAACAATGTTGAATAATATAGCCTTAGTTTGTCCATTTATGTATTCTAATTCCAGATATTCATTCCCAGCACAAGATACTTTTCTTTTAATACTTTCCATTGTAGAAGAAATTGTCTTCATCAATTAAGCCAAATCTTACTTTTCCATTAGGACTCAACTCTTCCCATACACATACCAAAACATTTAGCTTGAAATATATCATTCCTTATTTGAACATTAATTAATTAATTAAACATTCATTTAATCAATACTGCTTGAGTGCTTGCAAACAGTATATAAAACTCTGTACTAAGAACTGATGCTGATGTATTTATATATAAACACTACGCTTTTTTAGCTATGTTCTCTGTCTTCAACAATTTAAAGATCTAAAGAAAGGTGATTAAACAAAGTAGCACAATCAAGGGAATTCAGGGGAAGGAGAGAATGCAGTGTTACTGGGATGAACCAGAAAATGGCACCCTAGCCTGTCAGCAAAAGATGACATTTGTGAGGAGGGAAGTGCACTTCATTGGGAAGAATTACAGTGTCAATATTTCCCTCAGAATCTAGCTCTTTGCAGTGAATTCATGACAGCTATTGGTTGAATAAAAACATGAACTAATAAAATAGAGCCTATGGTCTGAGCCTGTTTTCTTCATCAAGGAAAACATTTAAATCAGGGCTGGCTCAAGGTTATTAAGGCCTTCTGGGAAGGAGTGCTTGGCAAAATCTGGTCATAGTACCAGTTCTAAACTGCACATTAAGTAAGCATAATTAAAGATGAAAGCTGGAAGAGGACTGGAGAGCAGGATGTTATTTTTCTGAAATGGCACGTGTATAGTGGGGGTGGGGTGGAGCAAGGAGGTAACAGGGATGGAGCACAGCCCCCTCTTACCCTCTTGTCTGTCAGCCTTTTGGTTCACTAAAACCCATGCGACCTTTGTTTTCTTTCCTGGGCCACTAATGAATGGCAGTAATTACCCATGCAGGGCTCTGTGTGAGTCACGAGGAGGCTCCGACTCTAGGCTCCTTGCAATTTTAGCTCTGTGTGTGTGTGTGTGTGTGTGTGTGTGTGTGTGTGTGTGACCACTGCCATTGAAGGGTGGAAAATAGATTACAATTACATTCCGGCTGGCTTTTGAAGACTTGATAGACAGCTGGCGAGAAATCTTCCCCGCAGCTGCCAGGATGAGAGGGTAGCCAAGAGGTGGGCGTGGAGAGGAAAAGGGGTCCTGTCAGGAAAGGAGGAAACAATACAAAATGGATTCAGTATATTCTCAAAGGAACATTTTTAAAAGATCAGAGTGGCTAATATTAAAAACTGCTCTGGGGTCCAGGTGGCTAGTTACATGTCTGTGGAAAGAAGGTTCCTTGCAGGAACGTTTTGAGTGTTGCGGTCCAAAGAGGCTGTCACTGGATCATGCAGCAGCAAGATTAGAACTGGACGAGGCTGGCACTGAGGAAAACTGCCATCCACAGCTCTGAGCCAAAGGGCCGCATGTTTATCCCTCTGCATCTGGAATTACTTTTCTAGGTTACAGCTAATATATTTCTCCTAGAATTTAGATGAGACGATTTCTTTACTCCCTTCCACCTCATCCCAAGCCTTTTTTTCAGTGTGTATGTGTGTATGTGTGTTAGGGGAGCTCACATTTATGTACCAAGCTTGCCACTAGGCCTTCATGTTGTTGACATATCCTCTGTAACCCAGACCACTCCCCTGAGAGGGAATGGTCATAACCCTCATTTTGCAGAGGAGGAAAATGAAGTTCAGAAGGGTGAAACAGCTAGCTCAAGGATGTCAAGTGTCAGTGAGCAAGCCAGGTCAACTTCAAAGTGAGACTCCCACTCACAGTGTAATGCAGAACCTCATCTGGTCACAGTGTTCTGTAGTTCTCTGAAATATTATCTGACAGGCCATTAGAGCCTCTGACTGAGACTAGTCTCATTATCAAGGATTAGTTAACCAGAGTGTGGAACATAGGTGCATACAAATGAGGAGAAAACAAGAAAGGACCCATGCACTGGGATGGTTCTGGGAGAAGGGCCTGGGTAGGGCACTCCATGAGGAGCACAGGGGAAATCATAAGTCAGACAAGTCTGTGGAAAAGAATGAAAAAGCTGAGTTGCCAAGACAATTTCAACCTACTTCTCGGCTTGCCTTAGACCAGCCCTATCTCTGGGCGTTTTGTATATAGATGTGTCTTATATACATCCATCTTCAATGATACCAACAATTCTGTCTTTACAGCTTGAAGACTTTTCAGAAGGGTCATCAAGGGCCTACCTTGTACACTGGTAATGCAGCATGAACGACCACTATGACTTCTTTCCCACAATTATCATTGCAAGAGGGGCCTTTTGCGTACATGAAGACCACTGGTATATCTTTAATGATGTTTGTTCAATGAATAAGACAGGCTCAAAGAAACACAGGTATCAGGAAATCAAGGTATAAGACTTGTTATTCATTCCTCAGACCACAAGAGATCTTCTAAATCTTCCCTAATTGCTTGGATATCTTCTAGTAGAATTATACCTTTGCCTCCTACTCCTTTGAAAATAGATTTTAAAATTGATTAAAACAAAAACAAAACCACTCTGCTTTGGTGCATCTGACCCATGTCTGACCTTTTCCCTGACATACTGGATGGAGTATATGCAGGTTTTGGGTTGCAGGTCTAACAAGTCAGGTGTGAGGTATTATTTAGGGTTTAACTAAGAGCTCTCTATTCTTGTTTTGTTTCCAACTTCCCTTGGACAAGGACAGATAGATCAGGATCACTAAAATGTGTGGGTAAAGTAAAAGAAGGGAAAAAACAAACACCTTTTCACTTGCTAATGGTTACCCTCCTAGGTAAACGCTTTATGTTTATGGCATTTTACCAACCATTTCTGTTACCGAAATGACAGGTCAAATTAGGCATCAGGGATATAGAAGTACAGTAAGATATTTTATTTTTTTATTTATAAAATATTCTACAATATTTGTTTTCATTACAATCACAGAACAACACATTTGGAAAGCAAGAATGCCAGTTACTGAAAATAAGGGAGAGGGCAATAGTAAGATATTTATTACATTTGTCTAAAATAGATACCCATTTGTCTAGGTCCTGAAATTTCATAATGGTTAAGCAAATAAACACCATAGTTATATCACATATGAAATCTAGATAGCTTCTCTATTTGTAACTCACATACAATTCAAATATGGAGATAGGAAATCCTTACTCCACGTAGGTACTAGGGAACTCACCAGCTTTATGTGCAATGAGTCAGACAACTGTAGGGAAACATGTCCCCCAAACTGAAGGCAGGCAATTTACCTGACTAGCACTTAAAAGTAATTTCAAGAGGTCCCTAACCTCCAGGAAGGTGGTTAGCACACTAGCTGCATTGACCACATGGAGCTGCCAAGTAAAATATTCATAAAAGTCTCCCTTACCCTTAGGTAATTGCAAAACAAATACATCCACTCCTTCTCATCAGTCTTCCAAGAAGAGTCTGCTTTCCTGGTATTTACCAATTGGTTTAGATCAAACTTCAATCACAATTTAAAAACTGTTTTACTAACCACCAGCAGCATTTCATTTGTCAGTGGAATTGGAACACTTCCATATGTGTGAAACAACATGTACCCATGTTTGTTCAGGAATTCATTTGTCCAGCACTATACTAAATAGGCAAAGTAAGCCCCTACTGAAGACTAGGGGCCATATTAAATATTGGAAGTACCACCCCGCTATTCTAATTGTTTACAGAATGATCACAGATAAGCAAATGGAACATTACAAAGTGTTGTCTGTCTGGGAGTCCCTGCTGGTATGCATGATTTCAAAGATCTCAAGAGATTTCCTTAAAAAATCCAGTACTATAGAGATTTAATAAAGAGAGTGAATCTTTGGTGAATGGGATTTGTCTTGCATGGCTTTAAAAATAAAAGATTATGGGCACACTCTTGTGGAGTAGAGGTTGGACGCAGTCCGCATACATCGCAAGATTCCAGGTTTATACCCCAGGACCGGTGGGAACAACAAAGATGAACAACTAAATAAAATAAATAAGGTGCTTCTTCCTCCTAGCCTACATTCCTTCCTGTGCCTTTCCTCTAAATAAATGAATAAAAATGAAAGATTATGAATGCCTTCTGGGAGGGCTTGTCCTCTTTAGTGTAGTTCTAGGCCCTTCCACTTCTTATTTTCTTACTTTATTTCTGCACACTTCCCTGAGTTTCATTTTTCGCTTGGCTCCACTATATTTGAATTTTTGCCCCTTCTAAAAGAACAAGCTTATCAGAGTATGTTTGGTAGACTTTTGGTGTTATCTTTCTTGAAGGCTGGGAAGTGGAGTAGCCTTATAATCTAATCAGCAAAGGTCTATAGGGATGTGAGAAAGTACCACTAACCACCATACAGAACTAAGAAGGTATTTCTGATACATCAGATAACGGATCCTTGAGAGAAGGGTAAGAAATGAAATTAGCAGGAGTGTCTGAATCCAGTCGCCTTGGACTTTGAACCACAGAGACCCAATATACCCAGAGTAGACCTAACACAAAAGACCCTGTCTGAAGTCAAGGAGAAAGCAGCGTGATTCTCACACAAGTCAAGATTGTTGTGGGAGCAGTGATCTCTGAAAATCAATTTACATAAATCTTGGCACAGAGAGTGCAATCTATAGCCGCCAGGGCCAGGGAGGGGCCTTTCTGCAGAGAGAGAAAAAGGAGATACATGTGTCTTACTCTAACAATTTGCCTATAAAAATAGTTACAGGAGGCAATGATCTCTTTGATTTTTGCTTCCGGATTTCTGCATGCCAAAAGATCTTCAAAGGGCATCGCCTACGGCAGAAACATCCTCTTGCAATGTTGCTAGAACAGAACATTCATGTTTTCTCAGAAAATGAGAGTAGTCTATTATCACAGTATGCTCTGAGACAACTGGGTTCAATAGGGTAAACAAAAGGTTGGAAAGAGGAGATCAGTATGTTCAAATCACTGCTCCGACCACTCACTCTATAAATATTTATTGAATACTTACTATGAGCCAGAGCAGGCTACACATGGGGGACACAGAAAAGAATAACTTGCCATTTTTAGTGGAAACAAAGCATTCTTTCCATCTGTGAAACAAAGGATCTTGCTTTCACACTTCAAGCAATATTGGAGGATGGGAAGTCTAAGCTAAAATGGGATTTTAGAGCTTTAAAGAGTTATACATATCAATAATGTACAATAAATTCTTTATCATATTGATATTAGTAAGAAAGGTAGCACTGGAAAGAAAAATGGACTTACTAAGCATAGTATTTTAATGTTCCCAAGTTAGAAGCACAATTCACAATCTGTTTCTGAAAACACTATTCTATGATAAAAGTACGTATGACTTTTCAAGCCAACAGTCAGGAGAAAATCAGAGAATATGGGGATCAACCTAAAATAAAAGACCTGATGCCATCAATGTGGATGGAGTACGAGGTGCCAAAGACTGAATAACTGTTTTTCCCTGTCACTTATGTCCTGCAGCCTAATGGAGGCCTACTCCTTGGGGTTCTTTACAGACTCTTCCTGTTGTGATGCCAAGGAAAGGCTATCGCATCAACTTTTCTGATGGTATAAACAGGAGACATGTCAGTAGTCACAAATGATCTGAAATATTTACTCCTTCTAGAGTGTATAGTCTCTGAATTCTTTTGTTTTTCAAAGGGAGATAGAGACTATCTTTGACATAGTCTTGTAGGGTAGACTCAGAACTAATAACTGTCTACTGGACAATCTTATGTCTCCAAGAGATATGAAAAGCTGGGGACACTTGGCTCTTCTCTCACTCTCTGAAATGTCGGGGGAAAAATGCTTGAGCTACATGACAAAGGGAACTTGTCTCTCACAAGTTTCCTGTTGGTAAAACTCTCCTGAGATTCAGGAGCAGGTTTTATGTGTGTGTGTGTGTTCATATGCCTGAATTATCTCATGTAACAATTTGTTTTTAGTTAAGGTAACTGAATAGATCTGCTGGGCCAGCAGATCTATTTGCTTGTTTTGTTTTTATTGCTAATATAACTCAAGATTGTTCTATTATCTTAAGCATTTCAGAAACTCTTAATAGAGTCAATGAGGGCTGTTAATAAAGTAATTATTTGTAGTGAAAAAAATAAAACCACCAGAGAAAAAACAAGTCAAAAATCAGTAGGAGAAAATAATCAAAATTCGAGCAGAAATAAATGACATCAAAAACAAAAATAAAATCCATTATATCAATGAAACCAAAAGTTGGTTCTTTGGAAAACTAACAAACTTGACAAACTATTGGCTAGACTCACAAATTAAAAAAGAGAAAACACTTTGAGGACATGGACAGATTTCCAGAAAAATACAGTTCACCAAGACGGAGCTGGGACGAGTTGGGAAATCTGACCAGAAAAATCACAAGCAAAGAAATTGAGGCTGTAATCAAAGGTCTCTCTAAAAATAAAAACCCAGGACCAGATGGCTTTTCTAATGAGTTTTACCAAACCTTCAGAGAGGAATTAATACCTGTTCTTCTCAAACGTTTCCAAAATGTTGAAGAACAGGGAACACTCCCAAATGATTTCTATGAGACTAACATCACACTGAGACCAAAAGATGACAGACATCACCAAAAAAGAAAATTACAGACCAATATCTCTAATGAACATAGATGCAAAAACTCTCAACAAACTATTAGCAAACCTAATCCAACAATGCATCAAGACCATCCATCATGACAAAATGGGATTTATCCAGGGATGCAAGGATGATTCAACATATGTAAATCCATTCATGTAATACATCGTATCAACAAGAGCAAGGAAAAAAAAACACATAATCTTATTAATAGAAGCAGAGAAAGCTTTTGATAAGATTCAACACCCTTTTATGATTAAAAAAACCCCTGCATAAAATAGGAATATGAGGAACATACTTCAATATAATAAAGGCCATATATGACAAACCCACAGCCAACATCATAGTCAATGGCAAAAACTTGAAAGCATTTCCTCTAAGGTCAGAAACATGTCCATTCTCACCATTGCTATTCAGCATCAGACTGGAGGTCTTAACCAGAGCAATTAGGTAAAAAAAAGAAAAGGAATCCAAACTGGGAAAGAGGAAGCAAAACTCTCATTATTAGAAGATGATGTGATCATATATATTGAAAGCCCTTAAAACTCTATCAAAAGAAGTGAAAACTACAAGTCCTTCTTAAAAGAAATAGAGGAGGATACAAAGAGATGGAAAGAAACCCCTTCCTCATGGCTGGGAATAATCAGCATTGCTACAGAGGTCATCTTACCTAAAGCAATACACATATTTAATACAATCCCCATTAAAATCCTATGGGCTTATTTCCAGGAAGTAAAACAAAAAAATCTTAAAATTTACATGTAATAACAAAGACCTCTAACAGGCAAAACAATTAGGAGAAAAAAGAGTGAATCTAGAGGGATTATACTCCCAGACACTGAACTATACCACAGAGTGATAGTTATCAAAATAGTGTGGTACTGGAATAATAACAGAGGCATAGAACAGTGGAATCAAACTAAATCACCAGAAACTGACCCACACACAGTCAGTTAATCTATGACAAAGGAGCTAAAAGCATATGATGGAGGAAAAAATGTCCTTTCAATAAATGGTGTTGGAATAACTGGATGGTCACATGCAAAAGAATGAAGTAGATGACTTTCTAATACCATTCACAAAAATTAACTAAAGATGGACTAGAGACTTGAATATATGACTGGAAACCATGAAGTTCTTGGAAATACAGGAAATACATTCCATGACATCAGTCTTAGGCAGGCCTTTGGGGACTCAACTCCAGCATCAAGGGAAACAGAACAAAAGTAAACAATTGGGACTACATCAAACTAAAGAACTTCTTCACAGGAAAAGAAAACATCACCAAAACCAAAAGGAAACCTACTAACTAGGAGAAGGCATTTGTATTTCATATTTCTGACAACTTAATATCTAAAATATATAAAGAACTCATAAAACTCAGTAAGAGAAAAATAGGCAATCCAATCAAAATATGATTAGAGGAATTGAAGAGATATTTTTCCAAAGAAGATATTCAGATGCCAACAGGTAGATGAAAAGTTGTTCCTACTTGCTGGTTATCAGAAAAATGCATATTAAAACAATGGTATATAACCTTATGCCTGAGAGACTGGCTATTATTCAAAAATCTGGAAACAATAAATGTTGATGAGGATGCAGAGAAAAGGGAACACTTTTACACTGTTGGTGGGAGTGCAAATTGGTGCAACCTCTATGGAAAATAGTTTGGCAATTGCTCAAAAAAATGGAGTTGGAAGTCTTATATGATCTGGCCATCCATTTCTGAGTATTTACTCAAGACACAAAACATTAATTTGCAGAGATGTATCCACCCCCATGTTTATTGCAGCCCTATTCTCAACAGCTTAGAACTGGAAAATACCTAATGCCCAACATCAGATAAATAGATAAAGTGGTTGTGGTACATATATACAATGGAATACTGCACAACCCTTAGAGAGATGAAATCCTGTTATTTTAATCAATATGGATGGATCTAAAGGGAATTATGCTAAGTGAAATCACTCTAAAGAAGAAAGATACCAGATGACCTCACTCATAGGTGGAAGTGAATAGACAAAACAAACCCTTGGATACTTGCAACAAAACTGAGGTTACCAATAGGGAATGGGATTGGAAGGGGGGTGGTAAGGAAGAGGGGGCAAAAGGTGGTAGAGCCTACCAGACAATGGTGAAGAACACTTGGTGATTTGGTGGAAGGCATGGTGTGTTGACATATATGTGAGGAATGGGAAACCTTTACATGTGAGTCATTTTAATGTGTAGAAAAAAAAATTCAGATCCCAACCCCCCAAAGAAAAATACATATTACTTTCAATTCAATAGTCATGAGAAAATCAGAGAATGTTAGAATCAACATAAAATAAAAACCTAGTAAATCAAGAGATTTTTTTTTTTTAATGGAAGAAAGATTACATCACCTTTGGATAAGTAAATGTAAAATAAATGTTTTACCCATTTCCATTTGCCTGAGAACAAGCAAAGCTACTTGCACGCGCACACACACACACACACACACACACACACAAATTAATTAGGTACACTCCTGTAAACAGGTACCTAAGGCAACTAATGTATAGATCATGTAAAAGACTATGCACTTGGATTTGTGACCCAGGCCTGGGACAAATAATAATAATAATAATAATAATAATAATAATAATAATAATAAATTATTAAAATGGTTCTAAAATAGAGTATTTAAATGTAAAGAATGTATATTGTATACCTAATGACTTTTTATGTACTATAATGATTTCATAGACCCAACTTCAAAAGGACATGGGCTTGTTTTCCCCCCCAAATAGTCATGTGTCTATTTTGCCACTTGGTACTCAGAATGCAATGGCAAATGGCTAATGTGGAGTCAGAAATGTAGGCATCTTCTTACTCACATGAAGACCATACCCCTGGCCTTAGAGTCAAAAGCACTGTGGTTCAGTCAATTGAACTCTGCTTGATAAGAACATTTTGAAAATCACATGTCAAATTAGTGGCCAGTATCAATCATTGTTTGATAGGTGACATACATATCAACATAAAAGAATTAAGTACTCAGAAATAAACCCTTATATAAGCAGATAGCTAATTTATGACAAAGGAGGTAAGAGAATATGAAGGAGATTGGAAAGTTTCTTCAATAAATAGTGTTGGAAAAACTGGATACCTACATACAAGAATGTAGGTATCCAGAATGAAACTTGACCACTATTTTATACCTACACAAAGTTAATCCAAATTGTATTAAAGACTTGATTTATAAGACCTTAAATAATAAAGTACATAGAAAAAAACATAAGCACTTTGACATCAGTGATAGAGTTGTCTTTGGGGATTTACCTCCAATATTAAGAAAATAACAGCAAAAATAAACAAATGGAACTACACCAAACTAAAATAATCTGCACAACTAAATTACCATCAAAACAAAAAGACAACCTACTGAGTGGGAGAAAATATCTTCAAATCACATATCTGACAAGCAAATAATATGAAAAATATAAAAATAACTTGTACAACTCAACAACAAAAAACATTAAAAATAGGCAAAGAATCTAGACACTTCACTAAAGAAGAAGGCAGATGGCCAACAAGCACATGAAAGATGTTCATTGTCACTTATTGTTAGGGAAATGCAAGTCCGAAACCACAATTCAATAACATCTCATACCAATTAGAATGGCCATTATCAAGAAGACAAGAAACAACAAATGTTGACAAGGATGTAGAGAAAGAGATGGAAACTTTGGGCATGCCCTGGTGGCTTAATGATTAAATCCACCAGGAGCAGTCCATGTACAGCCAAAGGACCTGGGTTCATGACATGGGGTCGGTGGGGAGCAATCAAGCTGAACAACTAAATAAAACAAATAAAAGAACTTCTTCCTTCCTCTCTCTTCCTGCTTGTCTCTGGTCACCTTCATTCTTGCCTGCACCTTTTATTGAAAAAAAAAAAAAAGAAAAAAAAGAAATGAAGTGTGCAATGTTGGTGGGGATGTAAATTGGTATAGTTACTAGGGAAAACAGTATAGTTTTCTCAAGAAATTAAGAATAGAAATGCCTTATGATATAGCTATTCCACTTCTGGGTATTTATACAAAGAATACAAAAGCACTAACTAAAAAAAATATATGCACCTCTATGCTTATTGCAGCATTATTCACAATACCTAAAATATGGAAACAACTTAAATACCCATCAACAAAGGTGTGAATAAAGATGTGGTGTATATACACATTGGAATACTACTCAACTATTAAAAAGATGAATTCTTATCATTTGAGACAACATGAAAGGACCCTGAGGAAATTATGATAAATGAAAAGAGACAAATGCTATATCATTTCACTCACATGTGTAAGATAAAGAAACAAAAAAATGACCAAACGAAAGAAAAAAAAAAAAACCCTTAGATTCTGACAACAGAATGGTGGTGACCAGAGGGGAAGGGAGATGGGGGCAGGTAAAACAGGTAAAGTGGGTCAATTTAATTATGTAGGGGTAGGTGGAAACTAGACTTTTGGTGGTGATCTTAATATGGTATATACATTTGTCAAATATAAAGCTGTGCACTTGAAACTTTAAAAAGAAAAAGAAACAAGGTGCCCATTGACTGGTAGGTTAAGCGCAGTCCACATTTGCATCCTAGCTCCCAGGGCAACTAACAGAAATGAACAGCTAAATAAAATAAAATGTTTCTTTCTCCTCTCTCTGCCTGCCCGGACTCTCTGTCATTCCTGCCTGCATCTTTCTGTTAAAAAAGAAAGAAAAGAAAAACTAGAAAAAAAAATCAGTCAATTGAACTCTGCCCACATTTTGAACCCCAATATCATGAAATGTAATAAAATGATTTTTGTTTTAACTCACTAAAGTTTGGAGAGTTTGTTAAGCATCAGTAAGTATATGGAATACACGTCTACAGGATCTCAGGGCTGGCATGGCTTGAGAGAAGGTGTCCTAGGATGGCATTAGTCAGCAGACAGAGGGGAATCCGTATCTTTTTCACTCAATTATTATTTAAGACTTGACATTATGCTTTGAGACAGGTTAGAAAACCAGAAAAGAAAGGGTTGGATCAGAACTAAATAATCTTCAGTTTTTGTCCCAGGAAACTGTCTCTGATATAATCACTCCCACATTCTACAACAAATAGCCTCTGAAAGAGTGAATGTAGGAAAACATCCAGACGTATTTTTGGAAAAACATGAGGATTTGACTTACTCGAACACACCTTAAAATAATTAGAACACTGTGTGAATTGTTTTAATCACAGAGTAGAAAGTGCACAAATATATCCATGTATATGTGATATTTTAGTGTGGGATAAAATGATATTTCAATCATTTGGGAAAGGATGAACTATCCTTTATAGTGGTAGAGGATTGAAGATGTGTCCTGTGATATTGGGACAAGAAGTTATTCAAATTTTAATAAGTTAAATTGTATTCCTGCCAGAATTAGTCATAAAACTAAGTTCCAGATGAACTGAAAGTTAAATCTTTCTCATCATAAAAGAAAACCTTAGGCGAGCCTTGGTGGCCTAGTAGTTTAGTACTCCTGGTAAATCTAAATACATGCGTAGGTCCCTGGTTCAAGTCCCAGAGCCAGGGGTATCAACTAAGATGAATGACTAACTAAAAAAAAAATACATAAATGTTTAAAAAAGGCCTTCCTCCTCTTCCTTCTTCCTGCCTGCCTGCCCACTTGTCATCATTCCTGCCTACAACTTTCCTTTAAAAAAAAAATACTAAAACCTCATATGATAAAGAATACATTCAAAATCTTGAGACAGGAAAAAGCTTCATGAGCATGATGTAAAATTCAAGAGTCAAGTACAGAAAAATTGACAGATTTAACTGCATTAAAAGTTCATATTCTGTACAGAAAAGGGTATCTTAAAATTAGAAGGCCAAAGAAAGAGAAAAAAATACCTGTAACACAGAACAGTCCAAGGATTAAGAAACATAGTATGCCTCTATAAATTATTAAGACTATGTAAAAACTTAATAGAAAAATGGGAGAAAATAATAAACTGGTCAAAATCATATAGAAATATGCTCCACTCTACCAACAGTTAATGACAGCAAAAAAAACATGAAAGGTTTACTTATCATATAGAATCTCTTTTTCTGAGTGACAATCATGAACTCAGAATTGCTCTAGGCATGTTCCCTCTCTCTCTCTCTCTATCTCCCTCTCCACCCTCCCTCCCTATCTCTTTCTCCCCTCTCTCTTCTCCCTCCCACCTAT